>UFQX01000113.1:64908-119556 GCA_900497675.1 Arapaima gigas
CCCCCCCCCCCCCCAACCCCGTCCCCACATTGACCGGCTTGAGCTTCCGCCACTCAGACGCAGAAGGAAAATGTATATTTTCACAATATTTTTGCAAATCTGCCTGAGTGCATTACAGAGTCGGCCAATTGTTAGAAGCGGACAGGGAACAAAGGGGCACGTGTCTGCTTTCAGGTCCGCCGCATCTCCCTCCAAGGTGACCCGGGGAATCAGAAGGTCTTAATCGCCGGCGTGCAGGGGGTGGGACTCCAACCCAGCGCCTGCAATGGCAGAGTCTCTAAGCTGCATTTCCTCAGGCTTTAGATGTTGATCAACACAAGTTTTAGCAGCTCGCAGGCGTGTGAAGGGAGGGGACAGCAGTGCCGGCTGGTGCATCCAGACCAGCGAGATAAACTTGCTCCTCGAGACCCAGCTTCCACGCTGATGTCGGCACTAAGAAGGCAGGAACTGTCGCTCACTCTGTGTGTGGGATTCACTCTCTCGCTCTCTCAGACACACTCAGGAACAAAAGATACGCAGTATGTGCCCTAAAAATATCTTCACTACCAGGGCCTTTCACATGTTCTGGCTCAGAATTACAGTTTCCATAATTAAGTCAGTACACCATCGATGACATTTTCAATTTATGGAGGGGAAAAAAAAGCTGCCGTTGTCGTTTTAATGAGAACATGTCTGAACGTTGTGAAAAGACACAGAAAGGCTGCGTAAGGCCCAGAAATGGGAAACTTTGAGCCCGGGGAAATGCGGTGTATCTACCGATCCGCTGATTTTGTTACGTAGGGAGTCGGGGCGTGTGAACCAACATTTCTGTTCAAAAGCAGCAATCCACGGAGCTCAGGAGAAGTCCACGCGAGCTACCGTTTCCCATTTTCCCACCATTTTCAGCGCGTGGATCGGCTGAGGCTGGTCTTGCGCTCGTACCCCGGTGACGGGGGACATTCTGGGGACTGGACCTCTTCTCTCGTGTCCACACGAGAGGCCTTCTGCTGCTTTGCGTCTCGCCTCCGTTAAAGAGCGCGTTCAGGCATCATTTGCAAGTTCGCAACCGGCGGTTTTTTAATTATTATTATTATTATTATTATTATTATTATTATTAATATGTTAATTCCAGAAGCATTGGCTTTTTCTTTTTTTAATAACTCGAATGTTTGCTAGCGATTGACTGGATTCAATAAAAAACAAAGTCGATAAGAAGCATTTTCCTATTACATATGTGTAAATATTTTCTCGTTCTTTGGCAGAAGGTTCCGGAATGCAGAGGAGACGTCCGTTTACAGCCTGTAAATGAAAACAAGCAGGGCTCTGGTGCGTTTGTTTTACGGATGCTTGTCCACAATATTTTCCTGCCAGGAAGGGTCACGATGACTCATTTTGCACTGATGGTTGACAGCGAGGCGCCGGGCGACGTACCAATTTATCCGTCTTCGACTTATTCTTCCCGCTGCGGATTCCGCAGGTGCGAGATCAGTCGCCTGAGTCTTCCTGTAAGTTGGACGGCCAGGTAAACCTAACAAGTCTTAATGCGGTGGAGGAGTAGATGTGTGTTAAACGTGTGAGGATTTATGAAGATAGTTTATAAACTGCGGTCTGCACTTCAAGATATTAGCATATCAAAAGACTTCCGGTTGGGTTTTCAGAACTTCAAATCCGTCGCCCGCAATCTGCCGCACCAGCCGCTGTCTTCAGTCGCCTGCATTCGAGTCTGACAAACCCTCACGTGAAGTTCATTGCCTTGAATGTGAGAACCTTCACTTGGTTCTCGCTACACCACCTTCCTGAATTCCTGAAATTTATTCTCAGGCTTTTTTGAAGGATGCAGCTTTGCTGACATCTACAGAAGAAACCAGCTTTCCACACTGAGGCAGACAAATATGCTGCCATTTTGGCCAGTTAAGTTACAGGCCCGGGGGTAGAAAAGCTTGCTTTGGACTTGTGAATGAGACTGTTGGTTTCTCTTTCGCAGACAATTGGTTTCACACAAAAGCCATTTGTGGTCACAGACACTATTCCCGGGCATTTGGGCATCTCAGGTTTTATTTGTACAGAACATCTAGGGTAAGATGAACAGCTCAACATTATTACTGTTCTTAAGTTGAAGGTGGCAACTCCACACTCAAGTGGCACTCGAAGGAGTAAGGAAAAGCCGTGAGGTGGTGGCAGGGGGCAGGAGGGAGGTCGGCAAACGTGTGTTTGCATGTTGCGATCTTTCAGTGTCCGTGCCAGTCGGGAACTGCCTTTACAACAGACCTTTCTACTGTGTGGCGTCATGACAAACTCACCTTTCTCTTTTGTACGTTACTGGCTGGAATGAAAGCCGCCTGTGCCTGAACACAACGCGGGGATTTCTGTTATCTGTTTCCACAGAGGATTTTTGTTATTTTTGCGTAAATAATTTTTGCTGTGAAGAATGGCATGAGCACTGAGATCACGTAAAATGGCACGCCTTGAAATTCGAGCTAATATTTAAGCATCAGTGGTACCGTAGTCACTAGAAGATTTCTTGCTCCAAGGAGGGCTTAAGGAAACGGTGCTATAAGCGGTTATGAATCCAGGACGTTGTGGAAACGTAGCTGGAAAATGACCTGTGTGCAACATAATAGATCAGTTTTACCTCCAATATTATTAGATAAACAGAGGAAAGAGCGCATTTCACGGATAACAAGCATCCATCCATCTGTTGTCTTTGACCGCTTCTCCTGACGGGGGGTCGCGGGGAAGAATAGGATATGAAAGAGCCCCCCCGGATGGGGTGGCAGGCTATCGCAAGGATAGCAAATCAAAAAAAAAGGTGGGGGGGGGGGAGGAGGTCGTGCTGTTTTCGTATTCGTGACGTGTTAGGATGGTTTCTAACTACAGGCCCATATTCTCGCAGCTCTTCCTCGCACGCAGGTACACATCTCCGCTGCAGAGTTTTCACCTCAGCTTTGCTTTCTTCATGCCGGCAGCTGTTTGTGACCATAACTCGTTCCCCTCCGTAAACCGGGACGGGAGTTGGGAGTTGACGACCTTCCGCCTGTCGGACCCCCTCCCCCACCTCGACGTTAGGCCTGAGCTTCTATTGTTTCTTGCGCGTTTCACCCCCCCCCCCCCCCTTTTTTTTTTTTCTCTTTTTCAAAGAGAAATTGAATGTTTTCCCAAATGAATTCAACAGAAAACACCATTTAATCTGGGGGGGGGGGGGGGGCACACGGCCTGCCTGGAAAACACCTGCACTCACATCTAGCGAACGTGGACTTGCATGTTTATTTTGTGGGTCGGCCTTCAAGCCGCGACCATCTCCTAACATCTCCCAACATCCCCTTTATGTGCTGTCTTAGATTGCAGCCCCAGGCGGCAAAACAACACAGGGGGATCAACTTTTTTACATATTCCCGGATTCGGACATAGGTGCGGGTGGCTCTTGTCAGAAGGTGTCTGCTTCTGCCCCTGACTCCAACACCATAACCTTGTTTAGAATGTTTCTTGTGTAAAAAGTCTTAAGTGTTTTGGTTAAGTGTTGCTGCGTAGGCCTAGCTCCCCCTTCCAGACTCTGACCCTTATGTCTTCGACGGTCTTTTCATTGCAAACAATTGAAAAACAGAAGCTGAATCATTTATTTTCATATTTCAGGTCGGCGTCCAACTATTCGCTCATAATTTTCCAAAACCGCAACTGTTACGGCTGCAGCTAAAACCGCTAATAATGCCGCTGCGGCTAATGGTTCCGAGTAAATAGCCGTGTGATATTTGACAGTCGACGGGAGCCTCCAGGCCCAAGAGGGAGAAGTATTCCCACCGTGGCAGCTGCTGAGGAACGCAGGCTCTGACGTTGGGGGTGACGGAATGACCAAGCTTTCGAACGGAAGACCCGAGAGTTCTGCTGCTTCCGTCTGAGCTGAAACCGCAGCGACGTAACAGTCACAGGTCTTACTGCACTCGTGAGGCTCACTGATGAACCTCTAGGAGACACTAACACAGCAGTCCAGAAGAGCGTTCCTGCAACAGGAACAGGATACCGGTTACACTCTTCAGCGCAGGCACTTTTCGGCCAATGAGGTGCTGGGTTACTGCTGATAAAAACCAGCTTGGGTGTAATAAACATCTGCTGGATCCATCAAATTCCATACGTGTAGCAGTAACCTTCACCTGAAGTCAGCAGCACAGTCTGAGGCTCTCGAGTGGTCATTTTTCAAGATGGCTGAATAAATTTTGTCTCCTCTCCAGAAACCCACAACCTTTCCGGTTTTGCCCCCTTCGTATGACTTTAAGTTGTGATAATTGAAACTAAAACTAGATCTGCTTACGACATTAGTGATGTATGTGGCACATTTATGTATGTAACGCAGAGTTGTCGTGTCTGATAAAGGCACCCGTCCTCAAGACCCGGTCGTGTAAGCGTGAATGACAAGGACGACGTGTTGCCTGCAGCCTCGTCTTGGTCGTTTTGGGATCTGAGCTGAAAAGGCTGGATGAGCTGGACGCCCTTAAATCCGGACTCAGGAAACTTTCCTCCTTTGTTGCGGCAGTAGAAACAAAACCGTCCGATTTAAGTGGTCACGCGGATAAATTCGAGGCTATTTTCAGCAGGGCTGAACACTGGAGAAACCGCTGGAATCGGAAGTTATTTCTGCGGCATCCCCGCTGCAGAAAGTAGAGCTGCATCCATCGAACCTGGATGAAGTTGAATATAAAAGCCACTCTGAAAATTGAGGCTCTGCCTGAGAATCTGTTTGAAACTCTTTGTTCGAGACGAACTGGGTCGCTGGGTTGAGCTCCTGCCCCGAACACCCATCCGCGGAGCATCTCGATCTGGTGCTTGTGCCTCTCTGACAGACAAAAAAGGCGCAGCGAAGGAACATGACATCATCCTTGGGGGCTCCCATCTGTAACTGTACTCCGGTCTTCCAGCGGAGTCATCCGTAACGGAAGAACGATCTCCACGAGGTCAGAGCAGTCTACCAAGGTTTTACGTTTCCAGAACAATGAGATATCTGCAGGAAAGCAAGATCCACACGTCTGACGGCACAACATCTGCTGGAAAGGCTGAGACTGACTGAAGAAGTGACCTTCTTCTACGTGGGGTCTTTATATACTATACCTAACTGGATGACCAGTTAGGAGGTGTCATCCTGTGTCTGTGACTGTCCAGGTTCCCCGAGGTGTGTGTTTTGGTCCATATTCTCGCTTCTTCTGGATCCGCATCCTTTCCCCTCTGTGTCACCGTCTCTCATCGTTGCCTTTTCTCCTCTTCTAGCTTCACTTATCTGAAGGACAACGGACTGTACAACTCGGGTTCATTGCGTTTCACAGTAAAACTGAGTTCCCCCTCTATAGTCACAGGTACTAAATGAAACATTTAATATGAATATTTGTAATATAGATGGAAACCAGAAAGCCTGTCTGTTTAATATTGTATAAACTTACAGCATGTTGGCCTTATTTCTTCTCGTTCCACTGAGTCAGTAGCATTTTAATGGCATATTTGCAAACTGTCCTCCACACGGAAGAAATGGATCAGAACAAGATAGTATTTAATAAACACTTGCCGGACACTTTATTCGGAACACGGGTCTAATATCGGGTAGGTCCCCCCGCGGCTCTCAGAACAGCCCGATTTCTCTGTGTCGTGGATTCGACAAGGTGCTGGAAACACTCCTTAGAGATTCTGGTCCAGGTTGTCACGACCGCGTCACGTATCTGCTGAAGTACCGAACCCGCAGTCACGTTCGTGGAACCAGAGTGAGACGACTTGCGCTTTGTGACGTGGCCTTTGGAAGATGGGTAAATTGTGCTCGGTTTGTGGCTGTGGTTGAATTCCACTTGACAGCAGAACATCTCGTAAGGAAGTTTCTGTGCTTCCAGGTATCGCTCAGAAGATGGCGTGAAAGGTGTCCAATCGAACGGGTAGGATCCTTTGTCCGAGTGGTCTTCACTCTGCCACGGACGCGTCTGAAAGGTGAGCTTTGCGATTCTCCTAATTTTGCCCCCCCCATTTATATCCGTCTTTCTTATGTCATACAGCATTTTTTGACCCTTATCGACTTTTTTTGTTGCGTTTGTATGAAGCGCAAACCATCCACCCAAATAAGGGCGTCGCGATGGCCGGCGATTTAGTTTTACGCTAAATTTGCGTTTGGTATTTTAGCTGATGCTTTACTCGGTTTGGTTCCCTAAACGAATGTCATCCACTCAGTCTTAAAACGTTCTAAGAACGGCCACAGCCGCCGGTTTTCCTCTCTCCTACTTGGCTTTCGCCTGCTTTCACATCAGCCACAAACTTATCTGTATTCAAATGCTCTACAGTGATCGATCGCTTGGTCGCACCAAACCGGCTTTCTGACACATCCTATCCAGATAGTTCACCTGGACCTTCAGTCACAGCTCAACAGACGACATTGAGGGTGTAGGCTACCTGGGGTCAGAGCTGCTTACCTGAAACAAGCCTCTCTCAGAGCTATGGCTTCCGGACGTTTCCGGAATGAAGAACTTAGTCACCTGGCTTTGCGGTTTTTTCCTTACGGTGTCCAATGTTCTTGTTAAAGAAGCCCAACAGATGCCATTGCTAACGTGGCAGTGAGCGGAAAAGGTCTGTATCTACTTGTTGTGTTTACCCCACTGGAACGCAGTTTCCTGGACCATCGCCGCCTCAGTCCGCCGGACAGCGGCAGAAGGCAGGCGGTGCTGGATGGAAAAATTGATTGAAGAGACCGGAATAAGTAGGAGGGCGAGTCCCTGTGGAAACGTTAGGTCCGCACGGTGTCGCCGTCGTCTTGCGCTGCCTCTCCGGGGGGCGGCGGGGCGCTGTGCGACTGCGATCGGGGTCTGAAAGGACAGTGTCGGGATGCGAGTTTTACAGCGATGGCTTCAGTTAACCTTTCCGCTCACGTTGGTGAGATCCGCGGCACGTCGAGAAAAATATTCGGCACCGTCAGCGCCGCGTCAGTCCGGTTTCGCCAGTTTTTGTCCTCGCAAAATCCTGATACATATCGACTTCACGTTTAAACCGACTGGATTGTTAGGTTCGAGCGGCTGTGAGCTGAGAAACTCCTTTTGCGATGGGAAAGAAGCACTTTCGCCTGTTTTCCGGACTAAACAAACAGCAGAGATGTTTTCATTTAGTCACAAACGCAGCTGTATCGCACGAGTTGTTAGGCCCGACACTGCGGTCAAGCCCTGTTGACCAGAAGACAGGTTAGATATGAAAGCAGAGGAAAAGTGGGCCCGGGGGACCAGGGATGCTGGGAAACGGCGTGCCGGGACGCGGGACGATGCTTTCCATAGGGGTCGGTGAATTATTAGCGGCGCCGAGCGCTCGACGCACGGCGGGCGAACGCATCGGCCCGGACCCGCGGGCGTGTGGCGGAACCCGCCGGAGGAAACCTAACAAAACACGGCGTCTTTCGGAAAAGTAATCGTTTGTTTTATTCGTTTTCAGTTAAGGCAATCCAATACAAAGCATGTCACAACCCACCGCATGACGACGATCATGTACGATAATGTGTAACTCAGGAAGAAACAAGAATCGTTACCATGCCGATAAAAGACCAAGAGCAGTAAACCACGTACCATGGAGGGAAAGAAAATCGCAGGAAAAAATAAATAAATGTAACAGCAACATGCTGGCTGGCGGTAGCTTCCCGTCAGAATAATCTCCATAGAAACCGGTGAAAAGAGGAGAACGCCAGTGGGCACGAGGGAAGAGAGGGAGTAAAACAGTCTGAAGAGCTGGCTGCGGCGGGCGGGCGGGAGGGGACCGTCACCGCGTTCCGCCAGCCCCCGGCGAACGGGACCGATCGGGCCCTCGAGTCTCCGGTCTCCTCGCGCTTCAAACCGCTCACCTGCGACGCGTCCCAATGGCAGCCGGAGCTCGCCGGGGGGCGCGGTCCGTTTTGACTAAAAGCTAAATTAAGCGTTAATAAAGGAGCAACGTCGGGCGTGACAGTCCCCCAGAGAGAGACGCCGCTCCGGAGCCCGTCTAGTTTAATCCGGTTCCAGGGACCAACTCTGCAGCTCAGCGGCAGTTTAAATCAACTTCGTGCTTAAGTTCAGAAAATGAAATCATGCTTTTGTGCTACAGTATTATGAGGATTTTTGAAAAATCGCGACCGTTTAAGGGCGTTGTGCCGCAGAGCTGCAGCGTTCGCGTTCGTGTTTACGTTCCCGCCCCTAAATACATCCTCTGTACGATTCAGGAAAGTGGCAGTAAAAAGAGGCAGATTACGCATCAGAAACGTGGATTTTGCCCACTGCCAATTAATTTCCTTTTACCCAAAAAAAGCGCGGCTGAAATCGGCGTTTATGTGCTCACGCGCTCTGCGTGGAAGAACAAAGGTGGGCCGAGCGTGTGACACGGAGGAAACGGCCGACGAGCGCCTGCCGCTGGTCTTCAACATCACCACCTTATGAGCTCACAGCTTAAGGCAGCGACAGCGTGACCGAACGTACGTCTTGTTTTCAGTACGCGTCTTACAGAAATGCCGATGCATATCGGATTTGGGCTCCGTGGCTCCCTAGAGAACCACACAGCACTTGGACGCCTGCGGCGTGTTTCTTCAGAAGTACGAGGGAATCCCTGCTGAGACTCGCGGTCGAACCCGAGGAGACGTTTGCGAACCGGCGGCGTCGACGCGCTCGACGCTCCAAACGGGAGAAGGACCGGGTTTAGCTAAGCGTTGCACCTGACACAGCGTCCGCCCCAGTCCGTGCACTTTCGCCAGTTGCTAGAAAATTCCACTAAGCTGCGTAGACTGAGAAGCTTCAGAGAAGCTCCACGTGACCTCAGGCCTGAAAGCGGCGGCGTGACAGCGTGCTTCTCCCCGTGTCGGTCGCCCTGGCGGGAGGGGTCAGACCGCACCCTCCCCTCCCACGCAGAGAGGAGAAGACAGCCCTCGGCTAAAGAGGAGTCATGCCGACCTGCCAGAGGTTCTCAAAGGTCCTTCCGCCGGTGCGAGCTGCAGCTGCCACTGCTGACCGCGCGCTTGTGTCGCTCTGAAAAAGCAAAAAAGCGACCAAAACGGACAGTTCTCGACGGTCGGGCCCAGTCTGCAGCCTCCCGTCCCGCACAGAACCAAGCCCTTCGCTCCTAAGGGCAAAGGTGAATACAAATAAAGTGGAGTTTGTCCCTAAGCCACAACCCCTTCCTCCAGCATTCTTCTTCTACGCGGAAACCTCTATGCCGCCGACTGATCTAAAAACAGTTGAAGAGCAAAAACCATAATTAAAAAAAAATGTTCCTCCCCGTAGTTAGTTGCTGAAATTCAACATCAATGTGTGGACATTTTGAAAGACACCATTGAGAAGGTATCCACAAACGGCACCCACACGCACATGCTGAAATACACCAAGGTCTAGTGGTTTCGAAGAGCAGAGGAGGGCCGAGGGCTCGAGAACATTTAAAACGACCACAGACAGGCACAATTTCAGACCACTAACACAACCGTGGTGTTCAGCGGCTCCTCCGCGCCCCGCTGAATGCTCTGTGCTTGTGAGAAAGGAACTCGCACTCCCTGAACTACGTTGCTTTCAAAAACAGTCACGTTGCCGAGTAAAGAAGTCCTTCCGTCGCCTCACCCCTGCGGGAACAACAAACCGATCGTGACAAAGGAAAAAGCGGCGAGCGCTCCCTCCGCGAGGCTCTTCTGCCGCTCCTCCAGGATCCCAGCTTACTGAGGGGCTCCGGCGATCCAGCTCAGATCTGCGTGTGCAGGGGGAGTCCAGGAGGTGTGTAAGGGGGCGGCGAAGGGTTGGGTTTGATGCCGCGGGATTTCATGTAGGAGATGAACTGGTCCGGGATCTCAGCTAGCACGTCCTTGGCCAGCCGGGCCATGCTGAGCACGTGGTTCCCCGTCCGGTCCATGTAGTCCCGAAAGGGCACAAACTGGGCGGAAACAAAGGGGAAACACGGTCAGTGACCACGGTACTGAAACGAGACGGACGACGCGGCACGAAGCGTGACTGTTAGAGCCGCGGGTTCTCCGAAGAGCGCGGAAGCGATGCGAACGGCTAAGGAGACTTTAGAGGTTCGGATCAGTGCCGTCGGGATTTTACAGCTGTCCTATCTTCTGAGCAGAAATCTGGATTTTTCCCTGTCTGCTAGCTGGCTGTGGCTAACAGCAAACTTTGCTTGTAGAGAAGGAGATATTTTATATGCAGTCTGCTGTCAAGAAGTCGCGCATTCGGTCTGTACTGTGGCTTCATGGGAAAAGTTTTAAACATTTGTCTCTTGCTGTCTAGTAAGACCTTCTTCTGCCACCTTATTTTACTGGTGTATAAACTGAGTAACAAAAACATTTGATATAAATTTGGAATCTGGTGTCAGTTTCTGACGCGCACAATCCAATACTTGACATTTATTATTTCGTATTTCAACAATTTTCATCTGCTAAGGCATGTAATCGGTGACTTTTCCCCGCGAAGGCGGGGCCACCTGACAGTGGGCTCGCGGAACGGTCGAGCAGTCGTGTGGCTAACTTTCCCAGCCATCTGAGGGAGCTGAAGAAATGAGACAGCCAGAAGAACCGCTTTCGCCCGTTCCTGAAACGGGTCTCATCCCACGTGTCGGCCATCCTGCACCTTCCCTCCCAGGGCGCACTTTTACGGTGTTACGGGTCAAGACCATCTGTAGCCGGCGTCTGGTTCCGCGAGGCCCACCTGGACGATGTCTCTCTCGGCCAGCTTCCCTCGGGAAGAAATCCTGATGTCGTCCCCGTCCAGTTCCACCATGGCTGAGGGCAGGGAAGATGGAACAAAGGAGATTAGGTAAGAGGTAAAACACTGGTGCTTTCTTGACAGTGGTCCATTGCGCGGCCCCCTGTGCTGTGCTACGCTACACTGGGGTATGGACCCTACCTACCGTCTTACGCTAAAATGTGTTGCGCTTACGTCACCCTTCCATCGTGCCGGAGCCCAAAGTCAGTTAAAGTACAGGGTGGTGCGCTGCCCGGGTTCACCTATGCTACGTTATGTGGACCGTCTGCCTAAAATTCGGTGACATCTTCGCACCAGACCAGCGGGTAACGACTCCATTTATTAGCATCAGATGTAGCTGCCAAATGCTAGTGACACTCAGTGACACGTGGCTCGTGAGCGACGGGAACAAAAAAAGTTGTTCGCATGGCCGGTTCTCCGCCTGTTCCCGTTAGCTTGTCTGTTTTACCTGCAGCGCCGCGAAAAGCCCGTCGCCCACGTTCTCCAAAGGCCGGACTCGGATCCATGCAGCGCATAACATTGACAGCAGGTTGTAGCAGGAAAGCAGAAATGCGGAGTGCTTTCTTACCGTCAAACTCAGCCTGTCCCACTCCGACAATAATGATAGACATGGGGAGTTTAGCGGCCTGGAGGAAACACGAGAAGGTTAATGAACAGCGGGATACGGGACAGTCAAACGGATCAGCCTCCTTTAGGGTATTCAGACAGTCTGTCTTCTGGATGTGAAGTCCTGCGTTTTCCGAAAGGACTAATCGCTTTACGCAATGAGGCTGCCGACACGCGGAGCCGACCGTGCGCATCTACGCGTCCCTCGTCTGCTTTCCCGTCGACGACTGTGTCCTTTCTGTTGGGCCGGTGACAACAAACACAAAGTTCCACATAAGCTGCACCCAAACACGAGGAAGCACCACCTGGCAACGTACCGCTTAAGGAATCAGACTTGCGGCTCTAGGACCGCTGCGCCACAACGCGGACCACCTACGATACGCCGTGGCTGACGCCCCCTCGCAAAACGTTTAATCCCATTTTACACAAGCGCTTTCCGAACAGTTCTCCGTATTTACTGTGCCACCATCGCTTTGGGTCAGAGGTGAGAATCCGGTTCCATTTAGAAACTCCCAAGCTATTAGCGCTAATCTGCTTGGCAAGCCGTCCTCTTTGACCTCCTCTCTGCTGGGGGTCACAGCGGGCGCCGGAATTACACAAAAGTCATTTGCCTTCTCCCGATTCGGTTTTTGTTTCCAAAGTCATCGGCCCCCCCGACGGTCAGAGCATCGATTCGGGGGGACGCTGTAGCGGAACAGTGTCCAGCCGCTGACGGTAGATCAAGGCGTTTAACACCGATCTTGTACTCAACGTCTAAAGTCGCCCCCCTAAGAGCGGAACGGAACGAGAACGGTGAAGAGCGTGCGGTGTCACGCCGCACGGTTACAGGCTCCGGCACTAAACTCCAGCAGGAAAGTGTGTGCGGGGGGTCAGTGGGTGGTGCCGACGCAATCGTCACAGCAGCCACCGTGCTGTCACCCACTCGTCCGCTTTCCTGGCCTTCTGTTCACGCAGCTGTCAAATGGACTAGAAGACTTTGACCCACAGGTGGAGAATCTCACGCACACAGTCGCACACAGGGACACGCTTATCAAGTGCTGCCGTTCAACTCTTCCGACACCATCCTAACAAAGGCTTGTTTTCTGATATCTACTTCTGAAACCTTCTGCCAGCAGGGGGACGTCATTGGACGACGCGGCGCGGCGGCTTCACACGGCCCAAACCGCAGGGAGCCACGAGGTTCGCAACAAAGGCCTTCTTGTCGCGGCTCCCACTGCACCAGAGGCACCGCGGATATAAATACTCCTCAAGAGCTGTCGCGTTCTCAGCCCCACCGACTCCCTCGGTGAGTGACGACCCCCCCCCCCCCCCCCNCGTCACCCCGGCGGTCACGTGCTCACCCCCCCCCCCCCCCCCCGGGGGGGGGCGCCCCCCCCCCCCCCCCACAATCAGAAAACAGAGGTCTGTCCGTTTCCAAGCGGGGCGACGATCTGCATGACAGAAGCTACGCTAGAACGCTGGAACGTGTGTGACGTGCAATGGCAAGAATCACCTGGAGCACGTTGAAATATGTAGTCCTTCAGAAGTCGTGTTTTTAGGCGGGAAGCAGACCGAGCTTTGTTGAATACGTTACGGTAGATGTCAACAGCCATGTTGACGGGTGTTAAATAATGCATCTGAAAACAGAGCTGGAGTTTGGCTTCGTTGTGAAATAACTGGCGAGGAGCTGCGTGACCCCGCAAAAGTTCCCCCCGACACGATGAAGAACGCAGCCGTACGGTTTCTTGCCTTCCGTCATCTACCGGCCCTGATGAATTAGTCACGTTTGCGGGTTACGCAGCAGTTATCTGTGTTAGACACCCTCCCCCCGCCTCTCCTGGTCGACCTGCCACCGGTGATGGTCACACCACCACCCCCCCAAATCCATCTCACGCCTGCTATCGGTGTCAGGCGCTCAATAAACCCGTCTCATTCCTACAGTTGCTGTACCTGAAGGCGCAGTGCAGCGGTGGGGAAAGATGTGAAAAATGTTGATGGAATATGGCCACTCCGTGTGTGTCTGGCTTACAGCCGCTGCTACCGTGTCAAGAGCCCCAGGGTCCCTCCCGCGATAACAGCTGGCACAGTTAGTGCAGGGTGGCCACACAAGTGTGTCTAAACCCTCTCTCAGTCGGAGGGCTACGTGGCAGCCATCGCGCGGCAGCTCGGCTAGACCAGGCCAAGCAGTCAGTGTCCGAGGGCCACTGACCGAGGGCTGATGCTTATCCACAGCCGCAGACCTGTCAAACTCGTGGAGGTGCAGACCGGGATATGAATCCACCAGGTCGGAAACCCTTTCTGGGACTAAATTCTCGTGCCCCCCCCCACTCCCATTCCCACTGTTTGTGTCATTCCCTCTGGCATCCAGAAAAAACGTCACCGCCTTCCTCTGCAGATGGATGAAGATGACGGCCGACACGTCACGTCGCAGATCGTGCGGCCACTCCGGGCCTTTAGCGTTACTGTCGCGCGCCACCCTACCCGCCTCACGGCTCAAAGTCGACCGTACCGACAAGACCTAAGAGAGACTCCTGCATTCTTCCCCCGACAGTAATGGTGGCATCTCACAGCCCTCTGTGTACCGGTGGTTCACAGCTTCAAGTTCCTTTGAGTGCACGTCACCGAGGACCTCTCCTGGAAGCACAACGCGGCTCCGCAGCGTGTGGCGCAAACCGCCCAGTCCGCCCGGACTTCTCCAGCCACCACCGAGACCACCTGCAACAAGTGGTGCTTCAGAAGAGCTCGCACCGTCGCCCAGACCCCCCTCGCCTCCTCCGCTGTCTGTTTTCGGTGCCAACGTCTGGAAAACACCGTCACATCTTGCGCACCGACACCAGCGGGCTCAGCAGCAGCTTCTCCCCGCAAGCTGTCAGGCTGCTGAATCCTGGACAACTGATCTCCACCACCTCTGACTACCTCTCGCTGTACCATTACCAGCATCACTGCTGGCTTTGGTAGCACCGATCCTCTTTTCTCATCTCTTTATGCATTCGACATGTATCTATCTACGGGCTCCTCTACATTCTACATCGACTTGTCCGCACTGCTCCAGGGCGTTACGTTGCCTGTGGGCACTGCAGCGTGCATCACGGTGGGTCCGTGACGGTATCGGCGCAATACAACAAAATTCCAACTGTACGGTTCAGTCTTTGTGTGGTTGGAAAAAAGAGAAACTCCATCTCAATTAGGCCACCAACATGCACTTGGTGCTGCAATGGATCTTAAGACACTATGAAGGGGGCAGCAATGCAAACGGAAAGGCCTGCCCACCCACACACACGCACACACAACCATCCGTTGAAGTTCTCCCAGTGACAGACAGAAGCGTGTCTTTGTAAGACCTGACACCACTTGCTCCGTAGCTCCAGGCAGATACAGGGCCTTCACAGCACCTAGCAGGGGCATCATGGGAGGCGAAGCAGCTTTCCCTCCGATTCACCTGAGAGCGAATGCTGCTCCCTAGCTCACACGAAGCAAGAAAACGTCATTTAAAAACAGGAACATCTGAAGAGTCCTTGATGGAAATTATAAGCAGTACTTATGTTTACTAGTCCCGTTTCTTCTCAGTGAGCATCAGGAAAACGCATGTGGAAGTCACTCTTTGAACGGATCCCACGATTTTTCACTTACTGCAATATCACGAGTAGCGTTTTCACATACACTTGATAAAAAACCTCTTTCGAACCAGTTATATTAGCGCTCGGTTTGAGTCGCGCGTCGGAACACCGACAACCGGCGAGTGGCAAGTGAACGTACGACCCACGGCAACCGCCCTGAAAATACCTTGCTGTAAATCCAGGTGGAGGAGAGATGAGCAGAAAGGTCAGAGCAAGAATGAGCAGCAGGCAAGATCTTAAAAGGAAGGTGTGGCTGTTCTACTTGTTTGATTAACAGTCGCAAATTCCCTTTAAATCCAGTCTGCTGGGTGGCTCCGTCACTAGGAGTCCCTCTGCAAATCGGGGCAGCGATTCAAAAACATCCGTCTTCTGTCCTTCTCGGATAGCCACCGGTGTCCCGAATGACATGCACGCGGCCCCGTCCGCAGTCACGCGCAGTCGCACACTTACGTTCACGATGGCTTCCTTGGTTTGAGCCATGTCCGATATGACGCCGTCCGTAATGATGAGGAGGACAAAGTACTGCGATCCGTCCTGCACGGCCGCCGCGTACCTGTAGGGAGGATGACGAAAGGACCCCGTTTACGCCGACCTTCCGCCCACCGCGATGCGCACGCCGTAAGGTCTTCCGACTGCCAGTGTCCTAGCGACGTTCTCAGTCATTAGACGTCTGCATCGCGGCGACGTTCATTATGTGCACGTCGGCACGACGTGAAAGGAAGGCACTTACACCAGCGGAATAACTGACAAAATAACAGTGTGGAAAGAGCAAACAAAGGTTTTAATAACGCGTTTCATTCGAAAGCCCCGTATGAATGTGTCAGGCTCAACATTATCGACGTATCTGAGGTATAAGTGATGAAATGATTTTTATTATAATTCACGTTGCTGTGTCTCATCTAGTCAAACCTAGTATTATCCAGGTGGACTTTTTTAACCACACCCACGGTTAGTTAGAGCTTACTGTACCGGTCGGCGGGAGGAAGACGGCACGCAGATTAGTTATTACACCCCCCGGCTTGCGCGCGTCTCAGTTTCGGCTTGTTTGTTGTAGCTGAGCCGTACGTCACCTAACACCCAACCCACACAGGGCTCCAGACCGCAACCGAGAGCCGGAACACGACTCGGCTAAAGACGCCGGGGCGTCGTTCGTTCCGCCTCGCCGGTTCTTCAAGGCAGCGCCTTGACCTGTGGTCGTGCAGAAAGGCGAGAGGAGGTGCACCTGGCCACGTGGTTGATGACCGGTGCGAAGTTGGTTGGACCGTACAGCTGGACCGTCTTCAGACTTTGGTGGTATGCTTCTAAAATCCCCTCTATTCCATTGCAGTACGGGTTCTCTATATTACCATTCTGGAGACAAAAGAGACAACGTTTAGTTTAGTCAGTGAGATAACCGTGACATTCCGATACCTTTGACAAATATGTGTTCTGATGAGAAGAACTGGAATTCTGAACATTTAGTTAAGCTGGTGCCTGTGCATCATTTATTAATTCGCACAAAAAGCGCTTTTTCTTTTTTTTAAGAATCTGGTTTAAGTGAATAATTTATTCATATCAATACATCGATGATAAAATATTCTTGTAGCTCAGTGTGCGCTTTCCACAAACTGATAAAATGTTGTACGAGGCACCGGAAGGAAATGTGAACAACCGGTTTGCTGTAATAGGCGTTACTGCAGAAAACAGGCTGAACTCCAGCGGCGGGGCGAGTGCCGACCAGCGCGCGTCCGAAGAAAGCCAAACCAGGTAACTCCGTCAGTCGGCCGCTCGCAGGTTTAACGGACAAGCGTTCGAACCGCTTCGGACCGAACGCACAAGGGATGACTGCGGACCTGCAGGTGCCGATGCGCCTCCACATTACGCCCAGCGAACATATTAAGAGCATCTAAGCTTCCTGGAGTCCAATTTGCAATGTACTTTGAGGAGGATTTACTTTTGTTAAAAGAGGATTTAGGCTTAAAGAGACATATAATGTCGATGCATGATGTGTGTACGATGGGGGGGGGGGGGTTCCAGTCACCAGGGGGAACTCGTGGGACACCCGTCCATCCGGGGGCAGCTTGGCACCAAAACCCAGAGCTGGAAACATTTTGTCGCTGTCGTAGTCCTGGATAATCTCGCCCACAGCCTTGAGCGCCATGGCGTAGGCATTCATCTGGTAGGGGTTCATGTAGTGTAGAGATGTGGACTGTGAAGGATTGCCTGGAAAGGTGGTTGAAGGAGAGTCTCACCGTCAGTCAAACGCACTTTCCCAGGCTACCTCTACGGGGTCACTGCTGTTGCAAACAAGTGTTAGCAAGAACATCAACAGCTCAGAAAGTACAGTCTCATTAGTCTCTATTGTTGAGTCTTATTAGTGCCTCATTACAGGGGCAAGGCTGTTAGAACGGCAACGCAAACACTTTTTCAATAATTATATTCTAGCGGGTCTTTTTTTTTAACAGGAAGAGGACTTTGATTCCTAGAGGGGATGGAGGGGCGCAGGGACGTGGGCTAATGAAGTGAGCCTCCAGTCTCTGGCAGGAAAAGAGCAAGTGCCTTGAAGCTGCCATCCTCCACCCACCACGGCGTGGATTAAAGAAAGCGGAGCCCAGTGGGGGGGGCTGCCCAGTGGACACCCAGCGATTTGCTGCATGTCGTTCAGAGCTTCCAGCTTTCCACCCACGCACGCGGTCTTGGAGAACTTGACACCACCAAAGCCGCACGTACCAATGTTCTCGTTTCTCTTCTACGAAAGCACCTGTTATCCCTGCAGGCAGATCACCTCATAAACACAATTAACGTTCAGTGAGATAATTGCCTTCGGCGGCACCGTTTACATTGTGCGCCGTTTGCTAAGCAGCCGTACGCACCGTCGCGGACTCCGTCCACGACCCAGTCACGGGTATGTCTAACACTGCAAAGGTGCAAAGATGTGTAGCGGAGTGCAAATGGACCAGATTGGTGTTTAATTCATAAATCCAGTCAAGGTCTGCAACGATACAGACCTTTTTAACAATTCCGCCTTCTGTTCCTGGTCCCCAACTTATTTCTAATGTCAAACTACAAGGCCCCATTCGTTTTATTTTTAGCTCATAATTGTATTTACTTGACATACAGGCTTGCAGGCATGAACTTTGTGTTGACCTTCCTAAGAGCAAAGTTGTTAATGCTGTATCCTGACACACGCCGTTTATATAAACGCAAAAGGCAAACTTCATTAGTGAGACATGTGCTGACAACCTGATCAAGCGGGGTGCTGAGCGGCCACTGCTCACACACATTTCAAGGCAAACACACTCCACACTTAGGGGATGGGCTGAGGAAAGTAAGCAACTCACCGTTGGAGGCAGTGAAGTCAATGGCTACAGTGAAATTGATCTGGGTCCTGAAAGGTGGAACAAAAACAACGTGAAAAAATGGCATCGCTGCTGTGTTGACGGTCAACTTGAAGAGGCGGTTCGAGCGGTTCTTGTTAAGAGTGACCCAAATGAACGGTGTCTAAGGTACCTGCAGACATTCTGTGCCCCGACTAGCACTGCCGTTCTCCTGTCGTACCTGCAGCTAGTTGATTATTGCGTGTTTTCATTCCAAACAAGCGTTGAACCGCCTGCCCCCGGGTTTCCTTCATTTTGCATAGTCAGAACCTTTATATTACACTACATTCCATCTCATTCTACATAAAGAACAACAAAGAAATGAAATTGGGGGGGGGGGGTAGCTGATCCTGGTGCTGGTTGGACTGATGAGCATGTCGAGCTGAAGGGCTCTAGTTTTCTGATAGCAAAACATACTGCAGTACGGCAAAACGTTTTGCACGTTTCCAAGCTGAATATGAAAGTCTCCCACAAACTGTAGCAGTAATTTAAAAATAATAAGGTTTGGACGTGACACAGGGAAGAATGTTTTTGAATATAAAAATCTTTGCCATTAATAGCTATTTTGGGGATTCCAAAAACTTCTAGTAAAAGCTTTACCACGTTGAAGTGGCCGAGAGCAGCAGAATTACACAAGTGATCTTAGCGCTGCTGAACTCAGTTTGGACTGAGGTTTTCTTCACTCATTCATTATATTGTCATTCACAAGCAACCAACTCTGCAAAAACCTTCAGAAATAAGTCTCTTCTTGGCTACAAAATGGAAAATGCTGATTTGGTGTCTAATCATTTAGTTTAACACAAATGTTAATGTGTGTTTAAGGTTAAACTGAACCCCTCGCTGCTGATTCTGTTCTAAACGTCCAGATCCGCTGTTGCTTTTGAATCTTACTGCTGTCTTCCGTTCTCATATCCATCATCGTTTTCTGTTTGTTTGGATTTATCGATTGAAACAAGTCCCTTAATGGGCCAAGGTTATTTGTAATGTTTTTCATCCCAGGCTGTATTAAATAATAACTCTAGTACGTGAGGATATCTAGTGCCTCGAGCACCTTGTCCATCAACAACAGAACACAAAACTACAATGTATTTTTTTTCCCCTCTCAGCAGATGGGTAGGATATTTTCTCTACTATTACCACTGCTGAGAAATTTCCGGATTGTCTGAAAGTTTTCACCGCAGCAATACTTCCAACATAAATAAGCCTCACAACGAAATTTTCCCACCTCGTTTCAGTCACTTTGGCTCCTAAAATCACTATTTGCCACATCTTCACTCTGAAGCCAAAAAGTATATAAATAGTCCCTTTTGCATATAATTAACTGAATTTAATACATTTGCATTTTATGTGAAGTTTTTTTTTTTTTTAACGAAATTCATATCTGTTACCCTTTTTTAATAACCAACAACCACGTTGTGCTCTCGGACACCAAGCCAGCTTTCGCAAAACATAATAGCACTTGTACTTGGATTAAGATGGGGTTTTCATGGGTGTCAAATTTGCACTTTATATGCAAAATATGTACAGCCCAACATGTTAAAGACAACGGAATCGCCTTATGAAACCTGCTAACCTTGCTGCTCTCACGACTGTGATGTCAGTAACCCTGTGTTAGTGTGTAAATGTGCTGTATTATAAAATGTGAATGCGTTTAAAATCTAAATGTGTTGCTGTTACAGAATATGTGTTTGTGGAGGTTTACAGAAATGTACTGTTTACAGGAGCAACAAACAAACTTGCTTGAGAAAACTGGGAGCTGAGGGCCAAGCGGCAAAAAAGAGGAATTGTGGGAGTTGTAGTTCTTTAAACGCTAATGGCGAGAGTCCATTTGGAAATGGAAACTGTTTGCTTGAATTTGGTTAAAGGAACTGAGAAATACCCTGTTTGTAAAATGTTGTGTAAAATTTATTGTGTTGCGCTTTAAATGAATGATGGAAGTTTGTTCAGTGAAATGGTGAGTGGAATGGCTTAGGACAGAGCCTATTGTATAAAGTTCCCAATTTCACGGCGAGACTGAGGGTTGGAAGCAAGAATATTGTTGTTTAGATGGTTGTTTACCAGCAGAAGTCTGAAATTCGTAAAGCGCTGCCATGCCGCTGAAGCGAAATAAACCTATTGTGGATTCACCTTAACCTCACGTTCACTTCGTGGCAAGGACAAAGAACGGCCGCAATGTTGAAACTCAGAAAATCAAAGCAACGCAGCCAGAAGACACTGCGTCTCCTTCAAAGACGCAGACCGCTTATTTACACAGCGCAACGTGGAAACGAGGCCCGAAATTAAAATCAAATGTTCTTTTCACTTGCCGTCACAGACCAGGGAGAGCCGGGTTCCGCACTGCTGGAGATTGTACTGCATACTCTATAACATCGGTTTTTCATGCGGACAGCAACAAAAGCACCGCTATTATTTTCAGTCAGACAAGTCAAACAGCACTTTTAGATTATTACTTGTTTAGAGTTTTACTTTACAATTTTCATTTCCCCCCGTTTGGGTATACACCCAATAAAACAGTCATGATCCAGTACATTTATAGTATATATGCTAGTATATGCAGTATTTTATTGCAGATAAAGTTACATCCTTTCAAGTCCCAGTCCGATGCAGAAGTATGTCCAACAGATACAGTTAAAGAACTGGTCTGACAGACAGCAGCTCCATTCTGCTGCAGAACAGTGCCTGTGGAGTCACTCCCGTAGAGCCCTGCTGCTGCAGGCACGTGAGCAAATGCAATAATGTGGAGTAATGGAACAGAGACGTGGCCTCAGTGCTCGCTTTGCCCAGGTCAAGGAGGAAAGGTCCTGAGACGGCAGAACTGAAATCGGGCAGCGGCCAATGAGAGATAGTTGGCCAAAAAGTTTGGGCAGGACTGGGGGGAGCGCTAGCTGAAACACCCCGAGGGAGAAAGACAGGAGACGGAAACGCCCGCCGCCGTTCACGTGGTTCCCACACCAACACCGGGGTCCGTCGTGCAGCAAAAGTCTGGGACTGCACTACACTTTTCGTCACGTTTCTGAGCTTATAAAGTGAGCGCCGGCCGCATTTTCAAGGATGAGGATGGGTTTTGGGTCTGTCGCATCTACTCGACAACATCAACAACCGCAAATCTAATAATAGCATTAAGTTGGGCTAATGATAGAGATGTTATCTCAATTACATTGTATCATAGCAACATATCAATCGTACAGTTCTACCTGAACATATCCAGCACACAGTGATAAATTAATTCCTTACTGGTTTGTTAATGACTTAACAATGTTCTAAGACTCGGTTCACTAGCCGGATAAACAATTATCTGACTATAAGGCAATTGTGCGGCTCAGTTAATGAAGTCGTAGGCCACAGGCTCTGAGGGAAAATTTCTCAAATTTTTCTCTTCCAATTTGCCCACTACTTCAATTCACGCCATTGTGTTGAGCGACACAGATTTGCTGACCGTCAACGTTGGTAACGGGAGCCGAACGAACGCCGACGCTGTCGCCGAGGAAACAAATCCGTTTCCGCAGATCAGCCAATTAATTTGTTAAACGCAATTGATGTTCCGATAACAAAATCTCGATCTTTCCACTGCTCCAGAAAAGCTTCCCAAAATTACATCGATATCACCGAGAGCAGCGGAAGAACAGCTCTTCCTGAGGGCGCTGAGCTAACCGATACGTGTGATCACACTGACAGATATTAGAAATGGACTACTTTCCGACCGGGGGCTCTTAAGGGAAGTAACATAACTTTTAAAGCATAACACAACCTTCTTTATGGAGAAGAGGCATCTGTGGCCGCCTGCCCATTTGAGTCAGCTGGAAAGACCCTGGTGGAAACAAACATCTGCTAAAAGTGGGCTTAACAGCTTTAGAACATCCAGTTTAAGTCTTTTTACAGCAAAGCTACCGTTGTAGACTTCTGGGGAGAAGTTGGGCTGACTGCAGAGGACAAGCTGTTAGACTGTTTTCACTACTTCGCGGTGACTCATTATTTAATTTCCTCCAATATTAAACAATTTTGGCAGCATTCAATAATCAGACAGATTGGTTTCAGCTTCCAAGAGAAAGCAAGACAGCCAGCGACCCTTTCCTTCAACATTTTGCCAAGAAAAAAAAAATCCAATTCACTATGAAAAGGTGATACATTCCACATTAACCTTTCAAATCTATAACAAATATGTGACTCCTGGGCCTGTCTGACCCGCAATATAACCATCACCATCAAATATTCATAAAAAGTCATTTGCCTTAAAATTGAGTGAATTAAGCCCTATTTAAAAATCATGCTGGGAATCTATTCTTCTGTCTAATTTGTAGCAAGAAGAATCTTATAAGTTTGAAGTCTGGCTAAACAAACATTCTGAACAGACAGCAAAAGCTCTCCTGTGATGTAAAATAAATGTCCCATGCTTTTACAGTGTACACATCCAATCCTAAAATGTCATTTTAGCTACGCTTTAAAATATATAATCTATCAGTGTTTGAGCTTTCGCGTGTCCCTTCTCGAGTTCGAGCGTGTGAGGCTGCACGTGTGTTTGGGGAGCGAGGTGAGGCGGTGTGGGCCAGATGTGTGGGAGATATCCAGGGTCCACCGAGCAGGCGGAACCACAGAACCCCTGACGGCAGCTGTCGCAGTGTGTGATTCTCACACATCGAGTGGCAAACCAAGGACAGCATCTTATGGTTTCTCCACACTCCTACCCCACCCTAACGTGTAGGATGTGAAGTGGGTGTGTGTCATTAGCCAAATGTCACCTCTGGGAAGTTGGCTAGACAGGCCATGTTTTTGTGTATCTCACAGAGCTCTCATTAGGTTGCAAATCGGCACTTATTTTTGTCGAGATTATAAACAAGGCCGGCTTGTAGCTCCTCGCCTGAGTACGATAAAATTCGAGGTTAGAAGGTTTTCAGATTTGCAGAGGGTTGTTAGCATGTGTCTGTAACAACATTTATGCTCGTACTGGTGGCTAACATTAACACTATAGGTTCAAATCTCACTTCCTGTTTTTGTCCCGTTGGACAAGGTGCTCACCCTGAATTGCTCCTGTGCAAATTACCCAGTTGTATAAATGGCTGTGGTTTAGCACTGTAAATTGCTGTGGAGAAAAGCATCGGTTAAATGAACTCAAGTGGATGTTCTACACGATATCTGTCATAAACTCTTATGTCTGATTCATTTTTACTGAACACTGTAGTCAAATTATCTCAGGTATTTTTTAAAATTGAATTTAAATACAATAATATTCATATCATATTAAGTCGCCCACCAGTGTCATCATGTACTGAGAATATGAAAGTAAATAAAGTTAGTTAATGGTCCCCAAGGCTCCGAAATCGACAGAATTTGGAAACAACGAGAGGACCAGGTAAAATCCAGAGGAGGATGTGGGGGGGGGGGGTGGTCTGGAAGGATGGCATCGCATCTGAATAAACCTACAATTACCCTTGATCCTCAAAGGAAAACCATATTAGTTGTATTTTTTACGCAAAAACGGGTAAAATGATTTGTTTTGCGCAGCCATGCTCCAGAATATCTCAGACGGCTTTCTTATTCAACCCTATTTATTTAATGAATGAAACGTTGGCCATTTAGAATGAGAATTGTGCCGTTTGTTTCGTGGAATGGGTCGAAAAGATAATTTTGCTTTTTTCTCAATGGGACAGCACAGCAGACAACGGGCACCGAATATTTGCAGCATTAGCTTTGCATGCAAGCGAAGCACTTGACACCTTTAATCCACCAGCTAACGTCTAAATCTGCACTTAAAAGTGAATGAAACGACAAGTTAGAATAGAAATTATTCTTAGATGACATTTATACTACCGCTAAGAAAAAGTTAGCTGGGGTACAGTCTGGGCAATATAGTTTCTTTCTAAAACTTTGTTCTTTTGCCTCTGAATCCCAAATGGCTAAAGGAAAATTGTTTTCTTCTTCAATTCAAAGAATCCCAGCGAAGTGGGAAGCCTTCCTACAAGTCTTTTTAAATGGCCTGAGAAAAACTCCCAGACACCCATAATTTTTCTCACTGGGCAGCAGACACTGAAAACCAAGAGGTTGCTTCATCCATTCCTCTTGACATCTGAGCTTTACATCAACCCCAGGATTATAAAAAATCCATGACTGTCCAAATTGCCGTATCTCTTTCCTCAATTTCTTTCCACTAAATTAGGGTTTTGATTATGGCAGTTCACACAATTAATGGGCAGTCACACTGTAATAACCCGCGTGCTTTAAGAAGGTGGAACAACGGCTGGGAAAAATATAATGAGTTCAGGAAGGGGCTTCAACTTTCCTAAAAAAAAATTTCTAATGGAGCGGCAACAGAACTGGATCCTTCGTCTGACACAAACGCTGCACAGTACCTAACGCACACCTGCCAGTGTCTGTCCATGCATGAGCGTGTATTTCTTCCTAAGCCCCTCAGAAAGCACGTGCAGAAAATATTCCCGGCTAAATTCCTACACAGGGTTTATCTTGTTTTCTACAATAAAGCGCAACAACACTTGTTTGTTTTCAGCTTTTGTATGTATTTCAGTTTTGTTGCCGTGTCACAGAGAATCATTCGTGGTAAGCGTTCGCAGTGGTACGTGTGGGTTTGTGGAACGTCCGTTCTACTCACCCTCCTTTGATGTAATCAAGGAAGGTCGATTCTGATTCCACTGAGAAAGACAGCAGCGTCACCTTGGAATAAGATACAAATATGCAGTTTATTGTCTGCACAGAGCATAAATCGCTTTAAGAGACCAACAGAAGAACACGAAGAACTAGCTGCTTCTGGCTAGCCTTAGGGTGGACACGATGAAGATCTGTTCTCCAAATCAAACTCACACACGTTCACAGGACTGCTGAACTGGCGGGAAGACAAGTTTAAGAACCTAAGACTGTGCCCTTAAGCTAAGGATAGAATGTGACTTGGGTGATCAGGCAACATGAGCCTGGGAAAATTAAATTGTTTAGTGTGGCTCTACACGCTGCAGTCGCAATATACAATATATCCGTTATCATTAAACTCTTTATTCGGCCTGTCTTGGAGGCACCGGGGGACAGACTCTGATGCTACGGCCTGGATGGGAAGCCAGTCCATCACAGTCGTAATATTAATACATTTATTCAAGTACGTGCGTTTTTTTTCCCCCCAAGTAGGCACTGTAAGGTTCTTGACTTAACTGAAAGTACTATAACAAATGGAACGATAAGTTTTTAGGTGTGTCTGTATATCTGCAGGTGCTAACAGTACACATGCCATGCTGTACACTCACGGTTCCAGAATTCACATATTTCTTCTTCTTCATTTTCTTTTTTGGATTTATCACCTAGAAAGCAAACAGGGACAGATGAAGCCCCATCAGAAGGTTCACAGGTGAAATGAGAAATGAATAAAGGGAAGAAAATGTCCATTTCTGACATAAACAACCTTTCCCTACAGCCATCTCGAACACTCAGAGTGAGCGTGGACTGTCACACTTGTGGGAGTGTGGATGGTTAAAAAAAAAAAAAAAATAGGCGTAACAGCAGGGCAAGGATGCAAATCAGTGCAGCAAATTCCAGTTGCCTGCACAGCCAGAAGGGAACGTTACTTATAATGTGACAACATTTTCACTGCCAGAGTTCTTCCCCTTCATGTCCAATTTCACTCTCCTTTTCTCTGTGCAAGGTCTAAAAATACAACCACCAGAGTGAGGCAGTGGCAAAATACAGCAAGCGGTATGCCAACATCCGGCCTGAATGGCAGAAGCCAAGGAAGCAGCCGTGGGGGACATCTTTGCGGGGTGGGATGCCTGCACAGTTCAGCCAGACAGAACTGCGACTGATGCAGAGACAAAGGGAGGAGTCCAGGCGTGCGATGCAAGCTGAGGAGAGGACAGGGGGCAAGTTATTTGACAGCGGACATTAAAGTCACTGCAATGTGTCCATGTCCACCGGAGCAGAAAAGGAGGTCCTCTGATGAATGGAGGCACAGGAGGCCAAGCTTTGAAATGCAACGGTTTCTGGTCAATTCCCCACACAATGAAGTCACTCATAGGGCACAATCAATAACCCAAACCTCCCGTGACTGATTACAGCCCAGTTGGCAGACAGCAGGGCCAAAAAAAGACCAAAATGAGCCCAAGTGAAGCTAAGAGGGACAAGGACAGACACAGGTATATGCTCCCCTTACTGTACAGCTTCCCACCCATATCATAGGAACAACTAAAGAAACACTCCTGTGTCCTTTGTATCCCCCTGAGAAACACTGGGGCAATACGGTTTTTACAGGCATGGGAATTGGCATCAGTCAGAATAGACGATGGTAGCTTTTTGCAGAAAGCCTGTGGGTGTCACGTCTTAGGTGATATGAGTTGGTGCACAATACTGAGGTGGGCTCAAGGCAGCAGGGGGTAGGTACAGATTTTATGTGTTTTTTTATAGGTTGAGTGTCAAGCAGCCTATGCAAACATCTCCCAAGATCTACCCATGTGCCCTCCCTGCACTCCCGTAGAAACCCAGTCTTGGAAAGTGATGCCTGTACCAGAGCAGTTCGCCGAGTCCCTTGCTTACTGTAGCTTCTTTTACAAACACATAGCCAGTCACATTTAAAAAGGGACTAAATGAAGGTGTGGCTGTTAAACCCTAACGCATACCAACAGTTACCCAACCCTGAAAGAAGAAACTTAATGAAACCCATATTGAGATCTGTTTGCAGCACGGTAGCCCGTCTCCTGTCATGCTTCAGTGTGTTTCATCTGCTCCGTGTTCACTAGCAAACTGTGAAGGAGTGCAGAGCCCAAAGACCCATTTGTCACATTTTAAGATTTTTTCAGATCCTATTATCTGTCCCTTTGGTTTGAGAACATCTAGGTTAACACACATCTGTGTTAGAGAGATATTCCCATATTTCAGTCAGCTTGTGGTGGCTCTCTGGACAAGGTAAAACAATATGGAGTAAATGAAGCATTCAGTCAGTCAGTAGAATCACATATGACAACAGCGTGCTTCCAGATAGGTGAAAACTGGCCTCAGATATGGTGGGAACTATGCATTACAGCAAATGCAAGAGAAGTTGTGCAACCCTCACCTTTTCCCAGACACACCATCTCTGTTGCGGCATGTCCACAAGACTCATTTACAAACCTGTACCTGGCATCACAGCCTTGTATAACACTCTTTTCCATTTTTCTTTTCCCTGCAAGCAAATCAATTCCAGGCTATTACAAGAGGACAGCCATTGGGATATGACTGTGATCATTTTTTTCATTCCATTTTATATTAATCTCTCTTCACACTTCCCAGTGGCAAGACCTCTAATTCCATCCTTGTGATTACCTTCCCAGAAACCAGTTTGGGGACCTGACAGGAGAGGACAGTAATGGAAACCTTCTCTGCGCTAATGCTGGGAACAGAATTCAAGCACAAAAATGATTTTTTAAACAGTGCAATTATTAATGCATGGAATAAATTACAACGCAGATAAAGAACTGGGATCTTCCTGGAAAAGCCCCCGTGTGGAAAAACGTGACAAATATTCAAGTAGCCCAGAGACTTCACCAATGTGTATGTTTAAGCTGCCTGATGAGGGTAAGTGTCTGTGTGAAGTGCAGGTTAGGTTGGTGAGCAGCACTCATAAAGAAGAAACGATGACCTGCCTGCAACATTTTGATATAGAGGTTATGGAACCGACCAAAGACGTTTTCCAGTTCCCTATTAGGACTGGTGCTAAACTTGCGGTGTCAAAGTTGCTTTGGATCAAAGCATCAGTGAAACGCATCGATAAATTCACCTGCCTGAATTTGCATTTTCCAGACTGGTGCCAGAAATAGGATCCAACTCACCTCATATACATTAAATTGGCTCTGGCCCCGTGCCAATTCACGATAGCTAGTTGTGAACTCCCCAATGAAGTCATGACTGCAATACAAGAGGAGACACATAAAAAGCATGTCAGGCCTTCCCACAGCACAGTGTTTGGACAGTTGAGTAGCAAGCAATTGCTGGAGCTCATGATGATGGCTGATTACTTTCTGTGGGGTAGACATTTCCAACTGACCCACAGTGATCACACAGCACATTGATGCAGACAGCAGAAACTGCACATGAAGCACAATGACTGCTGACTCGACAAATGTGGACAGGTGCGGTTGCACCTTAAGCTCAACTATGGAAGCGCATATCGACAAAGACATCAGCAATCGCTCCGTGGCAGACAACAATCTCAACTCACCTGCCATCCCTGTCCCAATCGTACACCTCCACCTTGATTGTCCTGCAAGGATACCAAGACACAAAGTGAATGCATGGAGGTAGCTGCTACGGTTTTGACAGTGTCACACGTTGGTGACAAATTGTAAAACATTGGGCAGTATAAACCGGTGAAAGTACAAAACTGTAAGCAATAGGATATTTAAAATGAAAATGCAAGGCAAATAAAATATTTATGTTGCTCTGGATAAATATGCTGCATATCACTTCCAAAAATCTAAAGACATGTTCTTCCAGGTCATGAATCACCAGCCCAGTGGCAGAAGGCTATATGAGGAGTCATGCACCAGCGCAAGGCTGCGGAAGGAGAGAAGGAGTCAAAACAAACGGGGACAATGTCGCCTTGGGGGCCTGTCATTCATTTCTCCCAAGTATGGAGCAGAAAATAAATCCAGGCCTGTGCCCAAGCAACGTGGCACCAGGGGGCAGCCTGAGGGTTGAGTCTTGAGGAGGACGAGATTTAATGGTTTTGAACAAACTCCCATCCTCTACATCTTCATAGGATGTTTTGCACATGGGCCAGGGAAATTATGAAGAGGCAAAGTAGTTCCAACTGTAGCCCATCCCACAGCAAGGTGGTGCAGCAAGTAGAGCTGCTGCCTTGTAGTGCCTGGGCTGTTTGGGTGTGGGTTTGAATCCGTCTCAGTCTGTATGTGGCTTGCGTGATCTCCCTGTGTGGGTTTCCTCTGGGTGCTCTGGTTTCCTCCCATAGTTTGAATACACATTTCAGGTCATTAGTCACTCTAAATCGCCAGGACATGTAGCTGTGACGTCCCATCCAGGGACTGTTTAATAGCCTAGAGCCCAGTGATTCCCGAAACAGTTTGTGGACCTCGGTCGGGAGAGAGCAGTTGCTGACAACAGATAGATATAACCCATCCCAGCTGCCTTTCATCTCTCCACAGTGAGATTCTGACTGCTACTTCTATACAGCATCCCATACAGTAAAAATACTGATAGGCCTTTCTCAAGGTAGAAAGGCTCAAAAATCCACTGGTCTCGGAAGGTTACATTTTGTCCTTAAAGAAGCAGAAATACTTGTTATTTGGATAGCCACACTTGTTAGATTACTGCTTCTCAAATAGCTCTTCGAGATCTTTTAATACTGTCTTTCAAATATACTCTTTCACATTTAAATGTCTTGGTGGAAAGAAGACTTTCTTCACAAGTGATGAGTACTGCTTATTACATGTGACACATTTGGAGTGTCCCCTCTCTTATGTTTTCATCTGTTTGCCCTCAGAACTCCGACGTTTCAACCACTCAGCAAATCAAGGCTCAAGTGAGTTTTGAGATAATGCTTTGTGAGTAACCAAAAGAATGATGGTGTAGAGATTTCCTGTGGAGAAGACACAACTAACTGATAGCATCTGCAGAAAGTAAAGTACTGCCTTTTGAATCTTAAGTCTGTGAATTAAAAAAGCTGCTTTGGTGTCAAAGGCTGTGGGATCAATAAGACTTTCTTCTTTTTTTCTGTAATATATACAGAAGAAAAATTGCAAGGCTACGCAAAATAAATAATATGGCACAGCACACCTGCCTCTTTTTCACTATAAAATAATGTATATTCCACATATAAAATAACTAAAATAATTCCCTCATTTCACAAACCACTTGTCTAATCTGGGCAACAATGGTCTGGAGCTCAGAAGTAGAGGGCATCAAACCCTCAACAGGGTCCACTGCAAGAATCTGAGTCTACAGTTCACTGCTGGAGAAACTAGAGCGTCAGATGGAAACCAGCCAAAGATGGGGAACATGCAACCACACGTTAATTCACTATAATAATAAAATTATTATACCTGTAAAAGTGATTTTTTTCCCCGTAGGATGCAATTTGAATCTAAATAGCAAACTGATGAAAGCCCAGTTTTGTAAGTTATTTAGGATTCTTAAGTACCTAGACAGAATAAAATGTGATAGAAACACTTGGGTGTAAAATAATTTAGGGAGTTGCATACTAATCTCGACCTGTGATTTATAGACTTGAGTGTTCTGTTCTGGTGAAGACGTGACATTATTGATAGAGAGTGCCAATGAAAAGGAATCCAAGCTATAATTCTTCATTGGCCGTGAATTAAGTGGGCAGTTCTGTCAGTGTTTTGAGACATCCTGTCAGGAGAAGCCAGATTTAGTCATTCCTATTTAGCCATCAGCCACAAAAGCAGACGCACACAGCTGCTCAGCGTGACATGCTAGATCCTGCTGCGTCTTCTTCAAGGTTTAAGCACAATGTTCACTCTCCTGCCTAGTCACGGCTCATTGTACCTAAGTGTCTGCTAGTCTTTGTATTAGTCAAACTGGGGCAAAACTGGGGCAAAGCCTTGGATGGAATGTAAGATGATTGACTGATCTGAGCTGGAAGTAGCTGGTGCTTTAATACTGACTGCAAAATCTGATTTCTCTCAGCAGCAGACTATGTTTCAGCAGTAGACTGGTGGCACGTAACAAACCTTGGTATCTAGTTGAAGGCTGAATATAGAGAATGGTCTATTGAGAAATGCAGCCTTGCTCTGACAGGACTTGGCTGTATGGAGACCCCCCCACAGGTGAGTTTCAGTTTATTCAGTATGTCTGCATCCCACATGACCTTTCCCCTCCCATTGTCACAGACAGTAACCGCAATGCCACCCTAAAGAATGGGTGAAGTTCCTCTGCTTTGAGCAGTGCTGCCTACTTGGTTCTCTCAGAGACAACAATAGCCCCCTGACTCTTTTACCCTGAGGACGATGTCCGTATTCTAGAGAATATCCCGGAAGCCAACAAATACGAGAACTGCCCGCGGATGAGACACCAGTCTATCGCAGGGTGTCCACGCCAATCACAATTCAGAGTGACCGGTTAACCTAAAACACAAATCTTTGGAGCGTAGGAGAAAACACACGCAGTCACAGGGCGAACATGCGAACTCAACACTGACTGAGATGGATTTGAACACACCAGACCAGCCTGGGTGCTGTGAGGTAGCAGCGATAATCGCTGCGCCACAATACGACCCACCGCCAACACCCTGGCACGTAAACCTCTAGAGGTTACCCGTCTTGCACGGGTCCACTCGACCTTTCATGACTGACATAAGTAGCGTTTTGTGCAAATCAATAAAATTCTTAAACAGCCTGTGTCCAAGGCTTCATGAATGTTTGTGATAACACCTAAAGCCTCATAAAGCCCTTCTCCTCCCCACAAAGCATGCATCGGCTCGATATATTCTTGAAAACCATGAGCAAAATATGTTATCTATGAGCGAGCGATAACAGTGTGGTAAGGCGTCGTCTGAGATAAGCGAACGATGGCTTTGGCTGGAGCCCAAAGGAAGCCCCACCTGTCATAGTCCCCATTGCAGAGCGCCCGCACCGGGATCGTGAAGGGCTGCCACACAGGGTTCAGGGTATTCTTCACCACTTCTGTCTTGTGGCAGATGGTGAACCTGCACACCAGGGGGCAAGTGTTGTGTTAATGTTCTCAAATACACTGGAGTAACACTGACCCACATCTAACAGCTAGTGTAGAAATACCATTATTTCATAGGAGACAACGCAATAATCGGAAAGTGAATTTTGAAATGGTTTAACCTCTTACCTGCTGCAGAGTTTGACTAAACGGTTGTTTGCAGTTATGACTCCTCTAATGGGGTGTTGGGCTGTTGTATGTAGTACATTTTAGGGAACGTTGGTTTTTTAAAACCTAATTTTCACAGAAAGCATGCCGTCTCTGAGGTCACGTGTGAAATTTTTAAAGGAAAAGGCATTTAGAGAAGAAGCACCTGTCGCCATGTTTGTCGCTGTCGACTTTGTCGACAGCTGGATACAGATACACTCCTGTTGCAAGTTGAAGACATTATTACCATGACAGCAAAATTCCCTCACGCTCAGGTCCTCAAGATGCAAAATCAGCCCCACTTTTGGACAAATAAAGGATGTTTGATAACTTCGCCCATTTAAACGTGAGACAAAGATTCGTGTCCTGAGGCGATACCTGCGCTTGGTCCCTCCCCAGTGCATGACCCAAAATACTGTGCACAGTAATCCCTCGGTATCCAAAACTCATTTGTCACTTAAAACTTGTCGGATACCGCAAAAGAAAACACATAATGCTGTTATTAATGTGTGTGTTTATAGCGCGGTGAAGGGTGTACAGCACCGCACACTTCACCCTCGTCCCGGCGTCGCACACGAGAGCTGCGAGGGCGCATGCGCGGGCTTCGCAGCCCCACTTCAGCGTTATGACATGTTGAATAAAGGGAATAAAAACGTGTCGCGGTAACCCGGCTTCCCTCTCTTTGTTTCACACAACAAAAAATAAATAGTTTTTTTTTTTTTTTTTTTAAATGTAAGGCGCAAATGTAGGAACGCGCGGCTAACGTTCAAACGATGCAAAAATGCGGAGACACCGCGCATGCGCACGTCTGGCTTCGGATACATTCCAAACGAGATTGGAGTTTATTTCAATACGTACAGTATTATTTTAGTAAAGCACGCCGTGTGGTATTTATTGACACCTTTTTCTGATGTTTATTCGCGTTTTGATTTTTAAAAAATTATTATTATGGATAAGCTTCCGACTAAAAACTTTCCATTCAGGCGGTATTGATTTTCAAGAAGCCTTACAGCGAGAATCGGGACATAGAGAGTTCGGATACCGGGGGACTGTTGTACATCCTTCACGCGCAAAGTTACCGTTTCTTTTTCTCCCTCTTAACCTCAGTGAGATGCTGGTCTGATCACAGGACCTGGTAGATGTCCAAAAGCCCTTGTGTATTCAGGCTATTCAGATGCTTTAAAGTGACTTCAAACCCCCCCAGATCACATTAAAACTGGAGAATAACTGTTTGTTTTATTTATAGTTAAAGTTGGGACACCCAGTGCTCCTCCTGTTGATAGCAGCTGTGAATTTAATTAAAATAATTAAAAATTTTGAGTTGTTTAAAGTTTTTTGAAAAACTTTAGTAGTAAACACATTGTCCCCTGCTGCATCATTAAACAGCACATGTGCCCTTTACCATAATTTAATATGAATTTTTTTAAGCTGTTCAGTAAAACGGGTTCAGAGACCTTGATTATGATTTTGACGCCCGAGGCAGAACAAACCAAAGTGGTCATTCAGATGAGCTATATCTACTGTTTGGACCAAACTGCAAATCGTGGAGAGCACATCGTAAAGCCCCCTTTATTTCTCCGAAGCTGAGCTAACCTTCGGGAACTCGGGGTAAACTGGTTAACTGGGTGCGGAATAGAAATTCTACTTCATTCTACCATTTTTAGCCTGTCTCATATAACACTACAGCATCAGAACAAAATGGGTCATGTTCAGAGTTTTCGTGTGTGCTAGACTCACGTTCCATCTTCATTACTCCTGAAGAAGACCATGAATGGATCAGATTTCCCAAAAAAGTCCTTCTTATCCAGCTTGTTGGCACAGAACTGCATTGTGGCACTATCCTGCAGGTGAGAAACATGGTCGTAAGAGTGATATGAGAGGTTAACTTTCTTTTTGCCGCCCACTCCTAGACAAAACATCTTCACCGATTAAAAAAGGACATCTGGAGGGACAAAACATTGGGAACGCTGGATGCAAAAGGACTCTGATGTACGTAAGTGATAATTACAAAGCAAGCTTACTGACATAAGATATGTTACTTTATAGGAATACCAACTACCAACATGTATCAGCTAGTTTGAGAATCACCATTCTAATACTAGCGATATAATAGCCTACAGATTTCTAAGGAGGCCAGATTTTCTGTGTCCAAATAAGAGAACCTAATGTGATTTTAATATGACTGAGCGAGTGGTGTCGGTGAATCCCAGCAGCGTGTGTGAAACAAGGAATAATTCTGAAGGACAGGGGGAACAGTGTTGAGGGGTCAAAGCGAACAGCCAGTGAGAAATGGACATGAAAGGGTACGGAACAAAACGCACAAAAATATTAGCCTCAAAAACATCTCATTCAGCACACTTTTGACGCTGCCTCAACGAGAACTGTGCATTGTGCAATTCGCACAGGGTATTTGTGGTGGAATTGCCATTTATAAATATTGTGTCCGAGGTTGGTGAGGAAAAACAAGTCACCTGGAGTCGTAAGCACAATATGTTGACTCTGGAGCAAGTGAAAAACCAGCACTATAGTGGTGAGCCGTTCTTCTTCCTTCTCCGGGTCAGGATACTGTTGCCACGTCCTACGATGGCGGCATCCCCGTATAAACTGCTAAACGGGTCCAAGACCACCTTGATGAAGTGAATTATCTCTTGATCCGGTGACCCCTTCTCATGTTAAAAGGTACCGTCGTGTAAAAATCGCCGGACTTCTGTTGGAAGCCACTGAGTGCATTTTGTGGAAAAGAACTGTTTTCACTTCTTTCCTCACAGATCTTCTCCAAAAGCCTGCGCCAAATAACAGTTTCGCGTCCAGCAACATAGAAATTATGATAAGAATGACAATATTCTAAGCATTTAAGTTGTACTGAGGCCAAAGGGTGGCCCTGCTCTGCATTACTGACTTAAAACACTTTGTGCAATACTCATTTAATTTCCACATGAATAATGTTTTTATTCCTGACAGTTTTCTAAAAATTGTAGCTGTTGCTTAGTATATTACACACTTTTGTGTGCATTTTAATTTTACAAAATGGACATTGCAGCAGAGTTCAGACAGTCTGACAAAATGCCACACACTTTAATTTGAATATAATCTTAACTAGGATATAATGTTAGCCTAATTTTTCTCCTGTCAAACGTAGTATGAACTGCAAGTAAACACGTAGAAAGACCCAAAGGAATCTGGATGTATTCCTTAAATCCAATAAGGCGCATATGCATGTGCTGCATGCGGCAGGGAATTTGTAGGAAGATGCAGAAAAATTGACGTGTAGGACTGCTGACCTGGAGGTCATTTATTCTCATTTGCGATGTTGCCTCTTACCACAATGAACAGAACAATTTCACAGAGACGTTCTCGTACCCAGATGTCTCCATCCAATCAAGGCTCTGGGCGCAATACGAGGTTATTACGGGTAAGCAGCATCCAGAGTGGTGTGTGGATGAGGCTCCGGCAAAGAGAAACCGAGAGATTAAATCACAACTTATGTGATTTATTCATTCGTTTTCATCATTTGCCGTCACAAGTGAAGAGTCCCTCGAAGCCAGTATGCCCCAACAGTCTGGGGATGTGGGGGGGGGGGGGGGGTGGTGGTGTATCTCGTCGCTGTTGCCACATGAATGACGCGGTGACATTGTGCTAGGAGGTGCGGAGGCCTCGATTTGAGATATGATTTAGATGGACAGGCCTCAGCAGCTGCTCTGGAGGGAGGCTGAAGTCGAATGGCAGGTCAACAAATCAGTAATCCCACGTCAATCAGGTCAGTGACATTTTAGAAGCACTGACCCGGAGCTTGGCAGCGCCACAACCCAGATAAGTCCATGGATAAAAGTATTTAATTCGCTGCAGCTGCCTCAGTTTGCATGTTCTCAAAAAGAAATGCGTATCAGTGTGGGTTTCTTCCCGGTGCTCAGGTTTCCTTCCACACTTCAAAGGCGTGTGTTTCAGGTGAATTGGTCACTGGAAATTTCGCACAAAACGTGCGCGTGCATGAACGTGTGTGTGTGTGTGGCCACACTGGGATGGACTGACGTCCCATTCAGGCGTTGGTCCATAGCCTAGTGACCAATGATTCTGGCATTAGGCTCTGGGCCGCCACAACCCCGATCGGGATACTGCAGTTAGTGATGGATGGACGGATGGGTGGAAACAGCTGATAATTCATGAAACTTGAAAAACATTTAAAAATCCAGCGATACCTTGCACAACATCAATAAAGGGCAAATAAACATCTATAATCATCTATATCTGCTTCAGACGGCAAAGTGGTTAATACGTGTTTTTTAAAATATATATCTTGTGTGTGCTGTGCAAGTCCCGCTCAGCAAATAAGCTCAATTAGATTGGACTAAAAAGTATTTTTTCAAGTACTGAAACGAAAGTGGGTGGAAGTTTGAACTCAGGCCCGCATGACTGATGTCAGATAGATCTAACCATGTACTTGTGCTGTGTGTTTCTCGTTTCTTCAAAGGCCATCCATACGGTAACTGAACTCCAAATTAAAGTATCCTTCAAAGGACTGCGGTGACGGCCTTTTACTACTTCTTGCTATTTCAAGGGTCCGTCTCCCTCTTCGCTGACCATCTTTTGGCCTAACATTGCAAAGAATCACATATACAGTAGTTAATATGAGCAATTTTGGTAACACAGTAATATAATATACACCCATTCTCTTAATATAGGCAGCAAGGGACACTGAGGATCTCATTTCTTGCTTATATGAAACTCACATATCCTTATCTTTGGCGTTATAGTTTATGGAGTGAGGTGAGAAAAACCAAGTTGAGACAATAAAGACAAAGCACACACTTCTCTTCCATGACAAGTGCTATTTGAGTTTAGAAAAACTTGCAAAAATATGTTCCTGAGTTACAGAAGGGTCAGAAATTTTTATTCACAAAGCATTTAAAATTTGTCCCTCATCGTTTAAACACTGAGAAAAATCTTGTTCAAAACATCCATCCACTGTCAAAAACTGCTTGCTCAGTCTGGACGGTGCTGGAATGGAAGCTCATCCCAAAAGTACAGGGCGTGAGCCAAGGTTCCTCCGCAGCACTCGTTCATTCATTCACTCACTCATCCACATATACACGCTAATGTCAGTTTGTAGTGAACAATGCACCTGAAATACACAATTTTGGACCGCAGGAGGAACAACATGGGAGTGCAAGGACGACAGGCAAACTCCACACTTTGTCCAAGCCAACCCCACAAGCCAGAAGCAAGAAGACACCGGTGTTACCTGCTGTGTCTCTGTGCCACCATAATTCAAAACCAAATCCAGAACATCAGAAAGCGTGCCAGTTTTTGCACTTGATATGCAGAAATATCTTGTAACATCCATAACCCCCCGCCTTCTGCTGAGCGAAATATAATTTGCAATAAATGAATATTAAATCAAATTAAATAACCATTGGCCCTGATATTTCCTTTTCAAAGAATTTCCCACATTTTATCCATTTAAATCGTAAACTGATTTGTGTTTCCTTTGCCTTTTTGGCTTATCTGAAACATTTCTTGCTATTGTTATTGTGATAAACAGCGGCTTTACAGTATGAGGGAAAGCGATGAAACTTCTGTTCTTGCAAGAGCTCATTATGCAAATTCTTTGGTACAAATGCTCCCGTGACACGAGTGTCTCGCGCGAGGGAAGGCGGCACCGTACCGCACCAAAGTGCTCCACAACCTGTTTACTCGCTAACACTTCGTGTCCAAAGTGCCCGCTCTCGCCGTCGATAAACGGGCGGCCTGGGAGGGGCGCATTATTACTGCAAACCGATTGCTAGTATTTCTTTATCTGAAATAACGTCTAACTCCTTCCTGCATCGTTGAAATGTGCACATTTTTCATTTTACTCAGCACACTTCATCTTTTCCACCCCCAAACTCCTCTTAACTTCCCCCTTGCAAACACGGGAGAAAAGAAATCTCCGCGCAGATTAAGTGGGGATCAAAACGGTGTCCAGTCTGTGAGACACGCTGTGCCCTCCCACCCCCCACATAACACCTGTAAACAGTACAGTCGGCTGTAGAGGTTTGAAATGTTAAGCCACCCAACAGCTGCAGGTGCCATTGTGTGTACGTGTGTAACTTTTAATGTACGAGGAGTTGACAGGCAAGAAAACTTTATTATGTCTACTTTCAAAGGCACGTAAGTATCTGATCAGATTTCTTTACAAATTACCGCACTAATTCTGAACACAGCGACAAAATCGATAGGCCTGTGTCACTGCGCGACTTATGAAGTTCATTCATTCATTCATTCATTCATTCAGTCATTCTGTATCAGTGTTATATTTGCACTCTTTAATCGGCCAAAAATTAAGGGTTTGCTCATTTGTTCTCTCGTGTTTATTCGATGCACAGAAGACCAATGACTTTTTTACCCCCAAATGTCGAATTTCGGTTTAAGTGCGAATTCAGCACCGTCTTTTTTCACCAGCTCTTTCCCTCCGCCGGGCCATCGTGCGCTTATTCAGTCACATATTTGCGCGAAGGGAAATGCGGACTTCCTCGGTCACCAGAGCACATTTCTCTCACATCCAGAAGGAATCCCATACAAACGTGGAGGAACATGCAGAAACTGAGCCAGTTATAAGCCCACAACCCCGGAGCTGGGAGGTTCTCCCACGGTTTGCGATGCCACACAGCCACCGTCTTACTTCCATCCATCCATCATCCATCTCCACACCCTGAATGGGACACCAGTCCACTGCAGGGTTCAAAGTTCAATGTCTTGTATAATATATATTTTGTTTTATGTGTAACACTTATCAAACAATGTTAAAGACAAAAAAAAATATGTGCTTGACTTCTTTTTGAAGACCCGGGGCATCGTAACCACATTACCTCTACATTCAGAAGCGATACAACTTCAGCTCAAAGTGAAAAACAAGTGACAAATTCATATGTGAGTTTGAAAATGTATTCTGTGGTTTCAAAATTAAATAACAACTGGGTGTTATGAGGTTTATTCAGAAGCAGTATTATTGTTTGGCCTTCCTGTCCCCGTAGCCTGATAGAAGAGCTGCATATTATTGTTTCAATCAATAAAAGAGAGCCAGTGAGTATCCCAGCTTTATAGCCCCACCAAAAATGTTAAAAAAGCTGCCAACCATCACTGTTACCAGACTTTTATGAACGCAGTTGACTTATTGCATACACAACTATGGTGAAACAAGTACATTAGTCATGTACAACAGCCATACATCACAAATCCATTTTCCTGGTCTCATCTTCACTGGTAACTGGGTTGGTGATGCTCCACAGCGAGGGCTTCTAACCCAAGAGACCCAGAGAGTTTGGTGGGAGGGGAAGATGCTATCCATCACAGTGCTTTACAAAGCAGATTCTGAGGAAAAAAAAAGAAAGTCTCTGGGGGAGGGGGATACATTCATCTGCCTCTCCAGATGGAGAATTCATCTGAATTGTCGGTGAAAGCCGAGCCGGGTGTTGCTGCTGTGTTTCTGTGTATGGGGTGTGTATGAGTAGAGTGAAAGATGCCTCACAAAAGATGGCGGAGTGATTATCCAGTGTCTCTTCTTCAAAAGCTATTAAGCTGCATTGACCACAACATCATCTGTCGTGGGAATTTTACAAGTTCAAAGCCCTCGATCCACCTGTCTCACCCGTCCAGCGTTCTCTGTGTTTTGAGGAACGCATGCTGTGCAGGTGCCACCACAACCCAAAGACCTATATTCACAATAAAGCAGGTGCTAACAAAGCAAGGATCCTCAGGCTGATATAGTGAAGCACAGCTTTATGCACCTTGTCCACGTGAGATTCTTGCTTAAGGGTGCGAACCAGAACGAAACGGGGCAGATTCACTTTATACGCTTAATCGGCTTCGGTCAGTTCCCAAAACTCGATGACGTTCGGTTGTCGAAATGTTTCGCCTGGCAAGAGTTTATATTATTAAAAAAAAACAAAAAACGAGCTGAGGAATTGCTTATTGATTAAATAAATGTCACATCTGGACAGGGGCCTTTGAAAAGCCGCAACTGATTTTTCTCATGTTAATTCAATTACGCACCTGAATTGTTATATAACACGTTATGACAACGCAATAAAGCGCGTTATATAAGCCTACACACAAAGGAATTCACGGTACCGCGTGCACAGCGCGACGCGAACTCCGGCAACAAGAAAACAAAGCATAAATTAGGGATGGCAACGTGTTTTAGCAGCTGTAAATAATCGACGGACTGCTAACCGGGAAGCTGAACAAGCAACGTGTGTGTTGGCAGGAAAGAAAGCTGCAAGAGGAGCATTTTAGCACATTTTTCATTTATATTTAGACTTCTTCCACAAGAACGCCGTCTCAGTTTCATCTGTCTGAAAGTTTGGGGGTTTTTTTTTCCTTCATTTTTTTCCACCGAAGAGAACAGTAAGAAGAAAGGTGAGTTAAGATCAAGCTCGGAGAAAGGCAGACTTTGACGTGTGCCACTAGCCAGGTTCGGGTCTTCTGTTCAGGACCTTTGTATCCTCCAGACGGCCCGTCTGAAAGGCACCAGATCCACACTCAACAATGGACGCCTGCTCCGCACCTCCCAGCACATGCTCTCTAAGGCGGAGCAGCCAACTTGTAGAGATAGGAGCTTCTTGATATGACACCAGCATCAGACAGATGTTAGAACCTGGGTCATCTTGTCGAAGGGTGTCTTCTCTCCGCTTATCTTTTGGTTTCCAGAAGCCAGTATGCTAGACGACTGCCCAGAGCACAGAGGTGTAAATGCAGCTAATGCTGTGCTAATGAGACTTCAGGAGAAGTGTGTATGTGGGGGGAGGGGGGTTCATACAGCATGCCTCAGAAGACCATTATCATTTGTCAGCAGGCTTCTTCTGCTCTCTAGCTACACATGGGCATACCCCGCTTCCCCACAGCACCTAGCTCCCCAAACGTTGTCATTTTTCAGCCTGCTCTCACAGTCCACGGTCCTTAGACTCCACTCTCATTGATCCAGCTCTCCTCTCTGCTAGCTAGCAGTTTAGCCCCCAAAGCCATACCTTGTTCTGAAATATATATTAGGACACTTCTCCAGCTGCCTGAGCAGATGCTCGGAGATCACGCTACTGCACGTTCTTCCCACAGCCAACATTAGATAATAAGAGTTTACAACAGTATGGTGGGTGAAGATGCTAAAGTGGCGTAAGGGTGTACTTCACAAGGAAACCAGCACCCCAAGCAGGAGTGAAGTTCTTGCTTAGCAGACCCTCCTACAGGTGGTAAGTCATATAATGAATCTCGAGGTGGCCCAGCAGCAGCAGTTCTCTGGTACTCCTTCACAATCCCTCAGACACTCTCCACATGTGCGGATCATCACAAACCCAGGCGTAAGCACCTGGTTCAGTCATGTGGAATGAGGGTTTTATAGTAGCGTTAATATATGTAGACACGCATTCCCAGGGCTCGGAATCAGACTTCAGAAATGTTTCTGTCAGAGGCATCAACTGGCATCCCGAAAGCTTAAGGTTTCCTATATCTTGACCCAAAACAGAGTAAACCGAAATTTTTCCTGACATAGAAAAGATCATCTCTATGACAAAGCAGGGTATTTCCAGCTAACAGAAATGTGTACATAAATATGTAATAGGTATGTCTTAGTATAGCAGAAGAAGAGATTTTTAAAAGTATGAAGGCAAGATAGTGACGAATTTTGAAGAACTTCAGGTGTGAAGTTGCAGGGTTGCAATTTCCAGACCCCCCTCTGATCCGCAGCGTATGACTCAGCCTTCATTAGCAAGGCGCAGAAAGAAGAAGAAAGTAGAGGGATGGAGAACTGAGGGAGTAAAAGAAGGAGAAGAAAAAAAACTGTAGATGGCTGGGGAACAGAGCTGAGATGCTGACAAAGAGACAGGCAGTTTTACTAACACCTTTCTCCACGTTTCAAAAAGGCTCGAAGAAAGCAACACAGACAGGGAGGCTTTCTGAGAGCTGAGCGGCGACTTATTGTCTTCATGGTAACAACACGCTCATAACACAAGCAATGCACCCATAACGCATGAAAGCTATCTCACGGGAGCACACGTGCGGAAGCACACGAGGAACCACACGGGCGTTGCGCGCCTGGTGAAGGTACAGAACTGCACACACTGCATAGACGCGACAGCTTTGAGATGTTACGCTTTGAGCTGCATTGTCCAGAAGCTTGTCTGTCGCCAGCTTGGAGCTCCCAGGGACAGGAAGTCATAAAGATCAATGCATTTGGCTCAGGTGTTGATGAGGGCAGTGTAGGCATCTTACCGGTCCTTCTCTGTGCCCTTCTCAAAAGCCCTGGTTCAAGTGTCTCAAGATATAGGTCGAGCTGCCGTCCCAAGCTGTGGGCCTAACAAACAACTGGGGGCTCACCACTCGAAAACATCTGACCACCAGGCGTGTAGTAACAACTTTGTGGCTTGGCAGTAAGGAGGTGTGATGTTTCAGGTAACTCCCCATCTCATCCTCCCACACCTTCCACAGCTTTCAGATCACAGGCTCACATTGCTTCCCCACACGTCTCAGAAGTTCCACATGAACGTTTTTTTTTTCCTTTTTAGCGTTCGCTGCCAATAGCGGTGGGGTAAACAGAGACACGACGACAAAAAAAAAAAAAAAGGTTACGTGCCAAAGATCAAATATGCAGAAAATAGCTGTTAGATAGCAATAAGTTCTACCCATTCATTCAGTTTAATGACTCTCACAAGCTTCCACCAGATTTTCATGGAGCACGAGGCCTTGCGCTGTTATGCGTTTGGGCTGCAGGCCGGGTCTTAAACAATACTTTCAAATAAGGCTCTTTGCTTCAAGGTACAAGAGCAGGCGCCTTTCTGGCCCTTGATCCCAGCTCCTTTACGGTCACCATACCTACTGCAGCATAATGAATAAGGGTAGAGTCGAGTCCCTCGTGTTTGCGTGCCTTTCTTCACAACTCTGGAACTATTCCTTTACTACCTCTGCTTCTCTGCTCCGCTGAAAGCAAATAAGGCCTGACTGCGGAGAATATCGAGCTGAAGGGACCGAACTACATCAGACTTGAGGAAAATAAAGAACCAAATCAAATTAGGCTGAATAAAACATGGAGTGGGCCAGTCGGTGTTGCCAGGACAACTCGTGACGGGTGGTTTAAAGGGAGGGGAGAAGAAAAGACAAATGAGCGCCGGGCAGAAAAAAGCAAGCAGTGGCACAATTAGAGCTCGGGCCTCGGCGTGGGGGAAGGGTTCGGAGCCGGAGCCTGGTGTCCTGACTCAATACATGCTTGCGCCATGATGAAATGCCCCGTTCCATATCTTCACTCTCTGGATAGCACTTCTGAGGGTAAAGTGCTGAGTGCACAAAGAATGTGGTGATTGCTGGTCGGGGGCGGGAGGGCGCTTGGGGGACGGTAGATGTTGCAGGGTCTTATGAAACTGTGACACACGAGAAGACGACGGAGCTGGGCCACGACACACCTCAAAGTCAACTACCCAGCAACACCGAGACACCGATGGAGAAGAGACGAAGGCGGATACGGAGCTCGAGAAGGTCCCGTTCCCGGGTGTCATCCTAGCAGACCTGAGCCATCTTATCTCTAAAATACTGAAGCGACGAATGAAAAAGCAGCTGGATAAAAGCATTCCCGTCGCGCGTGCCAATAACACCTAAAGACCGAGCACTCGAGAAGAAAAAAGCAACAAGATCTGCCTCGCAAAAGCTGGGACTGTGACTTGACTGATGTGTTGTGAAGAGCCTACGTTCGCAGCTGTAAACGTGTTGTTTCTCGGCACCATTTCTTCTGTATGTTTTTTTTGTTGTCCGGATTCCCAGCTATTTCCCAGGTTCCTCCCTACTGGAGCACGTGCACTCTGGCTTGCAGGTCAGGGAAGATTTGAAATCCTGTTACGCGAGATTCAAGTGCAATGCACGTCGTAAAAGTGCGGTGAAACTTTTCCTTTTTTCCCCTCCCCCTAATCTTGTTTTCACGCGTTGATACCAGGGAGGGCAGTGATTGAATAGCTAATGCGTCTGAGGTCAAAGGCCACTGAGTGAGGTCACCTAGGGATATATAGAAATCTCGAGGTGATAAGTAGAAGTGCCAGAAACTCTGCAAAGTCACCCGTGTTCATTAATTTAGACTCGATTTCACCGACCATTTTCAGACGTGCACTTGAGTTCGGTCAACTTTCATTTTTTGCACGGCAAAACACGAGGCTGTTGCTTGCTACGACGCTTTGCTCTCCATTTCACTGATGCCATTATTTGCAAAGGCTGTCCAAGTATTCCTCCTTCACGTCTGGATGCAGCTAAACAAAGACTTGGTTTAACAAGGTTCTGCCGAAGCTGCCTTGAACGGACGAGTACGGACAAGGACGAAGACACGAAGACAGGCGTCCATACTCACTCTACAGTTGCTCAGCTCCTCGGCGGAAAGAATGATCGTGCCGCACTTCTTCCCTGGAATTCCCCTGAAAGAGGACACACGTGGTCAGAAACTACGCACATAAACAATTTCACGTTTTCACCATCATCCCCTTTATGGGAAACAAGGGTTTCAGATGGAGCTTAAAAAGGTTGGGTTGAGATAGACAGGAGCAAGGTGCCCAAGTGGTCCTTCTCACTCAGAGGAGGAAGGAACCAGGACAATGTTGGAGATGGTTCTTAAGAGGATGGTACACACCGGCCTGTCTACACAAACACACACAGACAAGCACAGTTGTGCACAACAGCGTTCCAAAGCCACTCTTGACTACAGGAAGTTTTCCTCCACGAAGGTCAAAAGAGGCCATGGAGCTCACGGTACTGCTTCTTTCCCCCTTACACTCTTTCCAGGAACTGTCTCCTGCTGGAGCCGGGTGAGGGCCTCTGAATCGCCATGGAAACCTGGTGGCCCCACTTTGATTAGAGTCCGTAATGTTGCCCCTCACAGAGCTACAGCCGCCAACGTGCCGGCCAGTGCAGCGGAAGCAGGGGGCAGTAAGTTATAAATTATTTGTGTGTTTGTTCAAAGCACCTGTCAGGCCACAGCCTCCCCACTACCAAAAATTAGTTTATCTTCAAGTCCTTATGCTTTGAACCCACATGGTGGAAATAACAGAGAAGGAGCCTATGAGTGCAGCGAAGAGGTCTGGATCTGCATCTCGTGCAACTCCTGTGGAAATGGGTGAGGTCTCGCCTCGTCCACAGAGGCACAGTGAAAACCGTCCTCTTTTCCTCTTCAGTGGGGACAGAGAAGAGGAGTGGAGGAGAGGGATGAGCATGTTGTGGAGATGGTGGCAGAGATCAAGCGATCTGTCCTCCATCTTGCCACGACTTAATTTGAAGCTCCCTGCTCTCCACAAAGATTCCGAATAACACCCTTCTCAGCATATGTACAGCACCAACCGGCTTGTCAGAGAAACACTCCTCACACAGCTTGATCTGGGCCGAAAATGGAGCCCACACCACCTTCAGATGATAACCTGCTGATATCACCGAGTTTCACTCAGGTATTTTATCGATCCGAGGTGACTTGGCGTCAGTAATGCCCTAGTAATGATTTAAAGGCAGAATTGTCATCTAGCTGGCAAGAAGGCCCACTGGCAGTCACCCCCCCCCCCTTGGATCTTTTGGTTAATACTTGGGTTATGAGGATTCCATCACCCCCCCCCGAGACATCCACATCAGAGCTCTGGGTTCCGGTTGGGAGATGTACCCAATGGAATAGCTGAGAAAAGTCTGACCCAGAAACACAAGCATTCGATGACTATATTGCATTCTGGCTGATGGAAAAAAAAAAAAAACGAACACTGACTACCAGCGCAAAAAAAACCCATTTTTTAATCATACAAGCTTTTAAATTGCAGATTTTAATTCAAGGGGTAATTTTTTCTGTCCACTTCTAGTCCGAGCAGTAACCTTCAGTTAATGAATGTCTGTTACCCATCATCCTTCAGTGGGACACAAGTATGCATCCCAGATCAGGCAGAGATGCTGTGGTCCAGTGGATGTAGGTGTGTGTGAGAAGTCAGTGATGCCTGTTCAGGGCCTGGTGGAACCTCACAGCTTCCCTGAGCATTTCTTCCACACAGGCTTTGACAAACAGAGCGAAGATCCTCTGAGCCCCTCGGTTCTGAACGGCGATGGTATCCCTCACATATGGGGATGCAACGCACCTGGGTGCCGGAAAACCTTCTCACTGTGAGTAGATGCTCACGTAAAGCGATTGATGCTGACGCTTGACCAAAACTGATCCTCCTTACTACCAGAGTGACTCATTCTAACTACCACCAAAATGATAGACGTTATCTACCACCTTCTAGTAAGACCTGACCACAGCACCTGACTATTCTCCTGAAACTACCAGGACTTTACGTTAACCTGCATCAGTAACCATTGAAATAAGGGCCTGTTCTTTGTAATCCACAGCAGAGAAGCTTCCTTCTCAGGATAATAAGGGTGCAACACACACACACACACACACACACACACACACACACACACACACACTCCACAACACTGCAGTAAATGGTGCTGTGATGCAGCAGCACAGACTTAACACATTTCAGCAATAGCGACAGTACAGCCTGGGTCACTACTGGGATCAGAGAATTCGCTGAGAGAAAAGTCTGTCAAAAACCTGGAGCTCAGTTTCTGAATGAGACAAGACTATTTGCAGGGGAGAATGAGCCACAGCGATTGCGAGGAACCCCCTCCCCCGCCAACATCTAGGAAGCGTGACGTTGGATGCAAGTGCCTCTGCTACCGCCTGAGATAAAGGTTGTAATCTCCAGGGTCGAGAAGCCTCTTTTCCCAGGGAGGCCCAACTCCCGATGGCCTTAACTTCATGAAGCCAAATGCAAAAATGGGGATTTCTCTCTGGGATTCCGTTGTCGGAGATCCGAAATCCCTAAGTGGAGGAAGAAGCCCCCCAGGAGGCCGAGTGGTGGTGGTTTAGACTGATGTGGAGATCTGTGGTAAGGAATATTGGTGAGATCAAGGGTCCGTCTTCTGCCCGGGAGGTTAAAGGAGGGAAGGGGTCACACCCCCCATCAAAAGGTACTTCCGTTAAAATGATTTTTCACTTATTTCCTCTAATTTCGTATACGTTACGTAACCCTCCGTGTGGCTTCAAAGTGGCCGGGAGCATTTGTTTGCTTTTGAAATGATGATAAACAAAAGAAACCCTTTCAGCACAGAGCTTGATTAAAATGTAAAACAAAACATGCTCAATAAGGGAAGGAGGGGTCCAGAGCAGCTGTTAAAATTGCTTATTCCAAACGTAGGAGAATGTGTCTGCTTTTCGATTTTCGCCCCTAATTGAGACGGCCGTTGGAAACGTTTGCTTGGCACACGTCAACACGCAGCGTCGACTCGGGCTGATGTGCACTAACATTCCCTCAAACCTCAAGACATTTCACGCCGTAACCAGATTACATCCGCAACAATGATACCCCTTTCCTCAGCTCCAAAGCCCCACACAATTAAACAGCTATTTAGAGAGGAAAACATGCTTAAATAAACGTGATGGATGAGGAAGAAAATGAAGAAGAGATGGTTTCGAAAGAGAACCAAGGTCCTCGGTGCCAAAATTGCTTCCACGCTTTTTTAAAAGAAATTATTTCAGGTTAATTGCCGGGGTTGGAGAGGAGAGCAGGACTGGAGCTGGGCTTCAAAATGACGCCCGCGCCACTGTGGCCGTTTCGTTCGCAGCGTGTCGACGGCACCGGCAAGACGGTGAGAAGTCAGCTTCGAGCTTCTCGGCCTCCTCGGGCTTTGATGATCACACAGTCCTTTGTGTGCCACACATGTCACGGGGCAAAGTGCACGGGGGTGTGGCGGATCAGAAATCATTTAGCTGGCCGAACGTATCGCGTTCTCCATCATCAACATGTATTACACACTTCCCCTGGTGCAAAAGTTCTCTGGCAAAGTTTTTTCCAGTAACTTCCGCTCCTCTGTCTGTTGTTTACGCCCTCCCTTGGCTCAGAGAAAAAAAAAAAAAAAAAAAAATCGACAGGTGATGCTACAGTTTTGACGGTATGTTACACACGGGTTACGGTAAATTACCACGTAAGCATCGATGTGCTAGATGCACTACATAAAAACATGAGAACCGCATTTATTGACGTTACACTGGCAAGCACTTGGCAGCACCGTAAATGGTGTAGATAAAACGCTGGAGCTGCAGGCAAACCTGATCTCCTCCCTCCTTCTAACAGGTTTTTAATGGACCACTTTGTCTGCTCGAAGCTTGGAGAACCACGTAGACACCCCCGCTCGCACTAGCACTATGTTCCAGGGATCACTGCATACTTGCCAAGCAAGTGAAAATGCCTTTTAGGGCCCTGGAGAAGACAGGGATGGTGGGGCATCACGGGCTGTACAGGTGTACTGGGCGCAACATCCTTCTGCTGCCACCAACTTACAGGTGTGCAACCATCTGGAGACAAAAGCCACCGAGAGGGTAGGTGGGGGATTGCCGGGCAGGGCAAACTCTGACAAGGGGCACGGTGCTGGAAAGATCTGAGCCCATCTCACATCCTCGTACAGCTGGTCCTCGTCAGCTCACTGAAAAGGAAACCTTTCCAGGCTTGACTTTCAGAGGAAGAAGAAAAGAAAACGTTTGGCCTCTGCTGGGAGAAACTGTGCCCAGACCAGAGTGAAAAACCCCGACTTCTTTCTTCTCTGCAAAGAGGGCTCAGCAGCATCCAGCTCAGATAATGTTAAACTGCAGTCCTCGCAGGCTCCGACCAGCACTTACCGGGCTCAGAAAACAGCACCCACCAGGGGATCGGGGATCCCAACCTTATTGGAACCTAATCATATCTAAGTTAAGTGCAAAACCTGCAGCAGAAGTAAAACATAAGCATGTCGTGCTGTTACATCCTTGCTGCTTTTCAGTTTTATTCCGCTGAGGCAGACACCATTAAGCCTTTGATACGCGAGGCAATAAACATCAAATGAGAAAGTAATGCGAAAGGAGAGTCCTCACTCAGAAGGCAACGACAACGTGCACAACTCTGCCTCGCAGAGGACTTCTGGCTTCAAGACCCCGTCTCTCATCAGGAGTTGACTAAGGAACCAGGGACCCAGTGACTTTTGAGTCTTTCTCAAGCATCTCGTGGAATTGCCTACAGACGTTCACCCAGTTTCGCAGGTGTTCCAATTTACATCGACACCCTTACGCTCACATCATTGGATTAGTCAACTCGCCTAATAAGATACCTCAGGTTGCCCATTATCTTCGAGTTGTTCATGTCAAGTCTTATTATTCCTACTGATCTATCAGCAGACTCTCACTCGGGTGATTTGTGCTACAGGCGTCCACCTCTGGCTGTGACATGTTATTCTTTTGAAAATGAGGGTTACTGAGTATTGAGAAGATTCCAGGACCCTGGAGTCTACCTTGAGTTTCTGAGCTACCTGTTCACATCAGATGGGCGCAAGCCTTTAACGGGATTCCATAACCTCCCGAGCCACCGGATCTAAACATCACCTACCCAAGGCGTGAGGACAGTGACCTGTTGAACAAATAGCAAACACGTGACACAACAGCATTTCGCTGTAATTTTTCCACTATTTTGTGCAGTTGTGTAGAAATTTCTGGGCAGCTATTTTTTTGATGATCAACAGACAACTGAAAAACAGTCTTGCTACACGGCGATCTTCTTGCTGACGTTTTCCACTCATTTATTATGAAATCAAGCACTGCTATGAAAAGGGAAGGATAAATGGGCTTGTGTGGAGTTAAACCATTGCCATTATCTAATCTGCTTTTAAGCAACACCAAAGCAAGTAATTACAACCCTCAGCCAGCAACAAAAACAAATCCCGGTGGAAGATCCAAATAGAGAACGTTGCATAGCCACACTAGACCTTCTCGGACTTCAGTTTCTGGTGTCTTTCAGAGTATCAGTCACTCGAACAGAAGTCGAGTTCTCCTCTGGCAGTCAGTTGGACTGTCAGGCTAGGCAGTGAAAACACAAGGAGATTAGCCAGAAGTTTGGCACTGGGAAACTGCATATTGCGGGCTCTCCCAGTCATCCTCCTGCACCTTTGATCCAGGCGAGAGCTTAATGACTCTGGCTTGCTCTCAATCTCTTGATCTACTGATGCTACATGCTACAGTCCCATTAAAATGGCGGAACGCATTTATGTGTGCCGATGAAGTCTGTTCCTTCAAATCTTTACTCGCGTAGTGGCTCAGCAAGTAGCACTAATGCTTCACAGCACCTGACCTCTTTGAGCTTGGAGTCAAATGGGAGTCCCCATGTTCTCCTCATGTCTGCCTGAGTGATTCTAAACTGCCTGTAGTGTGTGAACGGATGTGTGCGTGTGCAGCAACCCTGCAATCGACTAGCATCCCATCCAGGGCCCAGTTTCATAGTCTTTCATCCAGTTAATACCCAAGATAGGCTGGATGAAGTGGTTGATGATAAAAGAGGGATGGATATTTCAGTAAAATGGGATATTTACTATAGTGGGGGTCAATTTCATGCTTCTTTCCTCCCCGTTTAGTTGCTGCCAGTTACCCGATTTTTCCCTTTCCTTCATCAACTACGGTAACCTTGACAACTAAGGAGATGCTTACAGGCTGCAGGCTTTAACAGTCGAATTGTTTCATCCTTAGGGGATCTGAACCCAGATTTTACCGCTCGCCCCACAGCAGCATATTAATTTGCCGTATCTGTTCAGTATCACTTGGAAGGAGTTCCTAGCCGCGCAGTTGATGTCAGGCTTGAGAAAGGAGACGGGTGCTGCATAGGATGGTAATGGGGGCAGCAGGTGGGTGTTTGGAGGATGATGGCATGTGTCAGTTGCTCAGAAGAGGTAGACAGCAAGCTTCTCTATTTAGGTGAAAATGGAATAGTTCAGGACCACGGACAGTTACCCGGAGACCGGAATCGCTCTGTAAGGGAATAACTTTGCTTTTTGAACAAAAGAGCAAAAGTCCTCTCTACCGGTGAGGACTACAGCATGGAAACTACTCATGACTCGCGATTTCTTCTCTCTCCCTGCAGCCAGCAAAGTCCTGCTCAGGCGGACAGGCGGAACACCCTGAGCACAAGATTTGTTCGCTAGTTCTGAATGGTTTCAACCGATCGCTTTCGTTGGCCTGAGTTGAGGAAATTTGCACCCTTGCACACGGGGGGTGTCTGTTCTAGGGAAAAATCTGCGATCGCCGCTTTCTGTAAACTGCACCAGCCAACGTTCGTAAAATCGAAACAAAAGCTAAAACGAGCTGCTTCCGGACGAAGCGTCAAACAGCCCCCTCGTCTGACTTCCGAAAGGCACAGAATTTTCAAAGGGTTCAAAGCAGCAGCATTTTAGCGCTAAACATTAACCGGAGCAGCAAAACTGTTACTTAGCTTTGGGCAGAATTGACCATCCGTGTTCTGCTGATGAGATCAAAAGCTCGGATTGTTGTGCAAACTCAATAAGGCCAAAAAACGACGCCTCGACCGGCGTGTCATCCAACGGGACGCCGGAGCCCCGGGGACAACTGGCAGCCAGAGTCTGGCGGTTTAATGTGTTTAGTACAGTAACCCCAAAGTGCAAAAGGCTGAATAAAACGACAGGACAAACTGTTTAAAAGAGCAGACAGAGCAAAAAAACTTCACTGCAGTCTAAACTTTGCCAGCGATCAGTAGGCTGAGCAGAAGAAGAATTCGGAAAAAGTCCAAAAAAAAACCTTTTCCAGGCAAACCCTGATAGAATTGAAAGGAATATTCTATCCACCTGAAAGACTATTGCTGCTTCCTAGAGTTTCCTCCGTCCCCAACCATAAGGATAAAACCAGCGTAAGAACCAGCCTGAAACGTGTTGTTTGCCACACGCAGGAAAGACCCCAGAAGACGCTTAGCGGTGTCTAATGTACCACAACTAATATAGTCTAGAAATTTGGAACGTGAAGCACGATTTCAGCATTTCATTAGTGTTCGACATAATTAAAAACATCAGGTTGTGTCTGGAGCGGAAACCTCTTTATACATATTTATGCACATTAGTGTTTTCTACGTGCACCAAAAACAGGGACGGCAGGAGACGTCGAAAACTAAGTGATTCACTGCAACCGCTCTGCATTATGATGGCTCTCCAATGTTGATTTAGCTGAATGAATTATGAATGAATGAATGAACGCTACAACCGAAAGCTAGCCGATCCAAACGGTCTTTGGGACAATGCTTGTAATGACAGAGACAACCAGATCAAACCGGATCCAAGTCCAGGTTCCCCCGAGCTACGAACGGCAAACAGGTACAAATCTTTACACGCCTTACGAGAAACCAAAGAACGGATCAGGTGCCCAGCAGATCTCCGGCACGCTGGCTTCGTCTCACACAGGTACGTTCTCTGTAGCCAAGGAGGAACGTGGGCTGGACGGCGTGTTTTTCTGACACGTTCACCGGCGTGGAAACGACGACCATCACGAATGAAGCCCAATGTGATGATCACACTTGACCGCCTGGAAACATGAAAACGTGTCCCAAAAAGGGTTAAAGGACTGTAAGACATTAGCAAAGGCTGCAGAGGGGATGATAAAACAAACGGGAACAAAAATAACATTAAAAGATGAACCAGTTCTTTTTCCCTCAAGCAAATTATGGCCGTGAGATGCGTCACGAAGGGGTTTCGACCGTTAGAACGGATTCTTCACGTTATTTGAGGGAAAGGTGCGATTCCACGACTCACATCGTAAGCCCATTTCGGTTGAAAATCCCCTTATAGTCTGTTATATAAACCATAAGGATATAAGGGAAAAAACCATAAAGATATATAAACAAAGAACACGTTACGTAATTGGGCTTTGATATGGTTCTTTTTTTTGTTTCGCTAAATTCACACGTTATTCTCAGGAGTATTTTCACTGTTATTTACACTTTCATCGCTACACTTTCGTTTCACCTTTTTAGCATCACCAGAACGTTCACTTTTCCGCTCGCCGGCCACTGTAAAAAAAAAAAAAAAACTTGTGTAAAGTCACAACTGCAGCATCCTGCAGTCGAATAAAGTCAGACTTTAACTCGGGGACAAACTGGGATGTGCTGTGGCAGCGCTGCCGGCCGCCGTTGCTATAAATCACAGCTTCGCCCGACGTGCAACGCAAGATGTTTCGACCGCGTTTCGGGAATTGAAAGTAATATAATAAGGTTGATGGGACCGCCATCGCAAATCGAACTTACTTTACTTTTTTAATAAAGTAAACTGGCGTTTGAACCTTTAAAACGTGACTAATTTATTTGATCACAACCATAAAGCTGAATAAATTGGTGTCGAACTACTTGAGCATTAAACAGGCAGCCTGTGGAAAGGTAGCGTATTTTTACCTAAAACAACCACGCCGCTGTTCATTTTTGTGTAGAAAATTAAGAAACGTCCAGATCTGTCCCGTTTCAGATGAACAACGCATTTCGTTTTACACTTTTTTTGCGATTCTTTAGCTAAAGGTGAAGGTAGGGCAGGTAAAACGTTATTACAAAACTCAGGTAGTCAGACCTTAAAGGTGTTTTTGGTGTTTTTTTCGGAAGACGTGAGGATTTTTGTTCTGGTTGCGGAAGAAATCTGAGCGGGAGAGGATGAGACGGAAGGACCGCAGGGCCAGGACATCGACGCTCCTCCTCTGTAAAACATCTGCCCAAACGCACAAACTCACCTTCCCTCCTGGAACGGGAAGGGGAGGAGAACATCGCTGGTTCATCCTGGATGTTCACCTGTCCTAAACCTTCAGAAAGAGACCTGTCCTCCTCTTTTGTGGGGGGGGGGGGTTCTTGGAGACGTTTGGGTTTATCTGGAAAAGACACTTTAAAGAGAAAATTATCAAGAACTAAAGGCTGAATCTTTTTGATTTTTTCGCAAATATTTCCTTCTCCCCGTATTTCCCAGCCTTTTTTTTTTCCGGGGTTGAGACTCGCAGAGGAAGAAGTTGGGAGTTTCAGGGATGGTTCTTTTTTCCCCATCTGCTACGAATGAAACGTAATGTGATTTTGCACCACTGAAATTTATAACAAGGATACACATTTATTACCCGAGACAGCGAGGTTTAGCGTCCAGAGAAATTACCGTCGCCAAAGGCAACCACGACCAGGCCGCCCACGCACACATTCGCCGTGGCCGTCAACAGAAAGCCGGCGTTCAGCGAACGAAACGGAGCACCGCCGCGAAAGCACGGCGTTCGGCCGCTTGCCTTGGATATGACACACACACCGCCTCGGTCAAACCACCTCGCTTCCAAAAATAAGGCCAGTTCGCTACAGCGAGCGACGGACCTTCACTCTGCCCTCTGCTCAAGAAAAACACCCGATCCCACCAGGGTGGTACTCCGTAAGTCACATTCGTTCCACAACGTTCCCATTAGACACAGCAAAACGGCCCAAACTCTGCATCTGACCTCCCACTGACGTTCAACCGCAAATCGTCGGGCGAACCTCGCGATAATCGTAGCCGTCCTTAACAAACGAAACGCCCCGATTCTGCAACAGTGTTGCCAGGACAGTCAAACATTTACAACCGAAGATCTCAAAGAAGCCACCTCTGAGGAGTCGGGAGTTTCATTCCCAGACTGAGGCGGGAAAAGGAGCAGAACATCCATTCGTCCGTCTGTTATCGTTCACCGCTTCGCCTTAAGGGGGGGGGGGGGGGGGGGGGGGGGGGGGGATAGCT
>UFQX01000113.1:119579-155481 GCA_900497675.1 Arapaima gigas
GGGGGGGGGGGGGGGTGGAAGGGGGGGGGGGGGGGGGGGGGGGGTCGAGGTCTATCCCAGAATCGTAGGGCGTCAGGCTGTGGAATTACCCCCGCTAGTCCATCGCAGGGGAGGGAAAGAGCGGTGCGGAAACCCCCCGGGGTCCACCGCGTCGGGCTGTTTCGTTGCCTCCGTGGGTGGGGCGGGGGGTGGAAACAGATGCGCCTGCTGCAATATTATGTTTCTCAGACTTGAAGTCCCTGCTGTGACCAACATAATAAAAATGTCATTATGCTGTGCGCCAAAACTTTTATTAATTACATTTTACAGATGGTGTGTGTTGCCCCCCCACGAGAGGAGGACTGGTGGGACTTTTAAAAGGTAAAACCTATTTGAATTTGTCTTCATCATGATGGCAACACTAAATTCAAACCAAATACTTTCTGGCCTCATTATGTACTTTCCCTTTCGGAAGTATTTGCTTAAATCGGCGGAATAATAAATGGGGGGATCCTTGCAGAAACTCGATGCTGAGAAGCGATGCTAAATTATATATCATTCTTTTTTTTTTTTAAAACCGGAGACGTGCCGAGCTGTTGTGCCCCTTCATCGCCTGCTTTTGCTTTGCATAAAAACACCCTCCTTTTTTTAAAAAAAAAAAAATCTCCCTCCTTCTCTCCTCTCAAAATGCTTCAGCTTTCAACCCCCCCCCCCCCCCCCCCCCCCCCCCCCNTTTTTTTTTTTTTTGCTTTTGGTCCCCCCCCCCCCCCCCCCCCCAATGTATAATTTCCCGCCGCAGCACTATTCGTCTGCCTGTCCCCTGCATCCACGGCGCCCGGGCGCCTGCTGTTGGTGGCTCCGTTTACCCTTCACCCTTCCACACGACCACTCGTCTGCCCCGGAGCTTCTGTAGTCAGATGGGATCGGCGTCATCGGCCCTTGAGTCGGAAAAACAAGTGTTTACAGTGCAAGAAACGGATCTGGTGACACTGCCAGGGGAAAGTACTCTGCAGCTTGCGTAGGCTTCGGGATGCCTGGCCTAGATCATCTGTGCCACCATATACCGGCCTGGCGCCTCATTTCTGCAAGTAGGGGCCACAACTCTGACTCCAGACCTGCGCCAGACCATCTGGCTCCATCTACAGTTGCAGTTGCAAAAGCCCCATCTGCTAGTAGAAGCACCAGGAAACTCGACTAATAACGGGGCATAAGAGTGATCACCTTAAGAAGTAATAATAATAAGAATCCAATTACATGCTTTGGATCTCCAGGGAATAAATAAATGTGGAGTTCTTTACACAGCTGTGGATGTGGGAGAGGGGGATCATCTAAATAAATCAGGCCACACATTAAAAATCTACTTAAGATGGGTGATGGGGAAGAAAAGCCCAAGGCATTCATTACACATCAAGCCATTAGTCTTGTTCAGTAACCAGGGTCAAAATGTTGCCTGCTGTGGTATCAATCCATCACTTGCCCAACCCAACCCCCCACCATCCAACGGCAGCTCTGGGGTTCAGACTCCAGGCAGGTTGCCAGCATTGTATAGCAAGCAGTGAAATTTAGGGTGCCCTCAGTGGCCCCCACGTGGACGGAGCAGCCACGACATGAACCAGAGAGTTTAAGAGCAACCCACCAGCCGCTTTTGAAATCACCGAATGTCGAGGAGGAACAGGTCGCACCAGACCCTCAGATGATAACCAAGTGTGGGCGTTTCGGTCTCATTTCCTAACCAGGATACTCTACGAATCCTTCCATCCCTTCTTTTTTAGTATCTGAGGAGATCCTAGCGCGTCTCCTGCAGAACGAGGAAAAAGACAAGCTGCTCTGAGACAGAACTGCACCTACAAGCCAAGACCAGCCTGTGTTTACATCTGATTTCATCATGCGCAGAAGCCGCCTCGAATCCACAGCGTTACGATTCAAACACACTCCCTTATTAGTCAGTTTAATTGATTTTTTTTTCTGTACATCTATAACAACCGCCTGCTAAGCACAGCCAGCATTTCTGGGCAGTGAAAACGTACGATTCAGACCGGATCGGCTGTCACCGATACTCGTGACCCTCTAACCATGCAAATAACAATACAGATTAGAGAAGACCTAAGCCCTGGGAGTGTTTCAGGCGGATAACTAAATGCCATGCCTTCCAGAAACCTAAAAATAAGGCCCTTATCGCGCCCAAATGTCAGTCTGTAAAAGACAGCTTACAAAAGGAACTCAGCTCTATCTGTCCATTTGTACAGCCCTGTATTTGACAACAGCGTTGGCAACCGCCAAGTCGCCAAAGACCCAACTGTGGGTCAGAAGGTGGCCACAAACATCACGGTGGCCATAAAATACCAGCTGTTCTGACGGCAAAGGGGAGACCACTTGGACGTCCAGAAGTTGAGATACGGTAGCAGCGAGCGAGGTTTCCGAGGAATTGCTGCAAATCTGTTTGAACATCACCTTGATGTTTCTCCATTTTTCATGCATATTTCTGAGTCGAATGAACACGCCGCGGCTGACATTTTTGATATCGGTGTCAGCCGACGGAGATTTTGCATATGGCTTAGACAAATTAAACAGAGGCCGAGCGCAGGGTCAGATCTCGTGCTCAACCCAAACGTTCAGAACCAAGAGGTCAGAGGAATATGGACACAGGGCATGCAGTAGGTGTCCTTTTTAGCTGTCGACTCACGTGGATCCCAGGCAGCTGGGAACAAGCAGGTGTCCCAGCAAAATGTAAACTAAACAAATGTTTAAAAAGAAAAAAAAAATCCCAGCAATACAATTATACTGTTTCTTGGAGAAAGTAATATCTGCACAAAGCGCACCGCATACATGCCAGGCAAATGAAAGCAATCAATCATCTGGATGGATTTTTAATATAACCCCCCCCCCCCGAGATGTGTGCCCAGGTTTTATGGGCTGCGCAGAGATAACGCCTTGCGTCCAGGAAGAATTTTCTTCGTCACCAAATTGCTAAGTCAAAAAACGTCCGACTTGAGAAGATGGAGAAGTTCCAGGCACCGGATCTTTTCACGATTGCCCGGAACCTCTGTGAGACTTGCAGCGGAAGACGAGGTAGACGTGTACGACACAGAATAGTAAGAATATTAACTACCCTTCCCCCCCACACACATACAGTTAGCATATTCCATTCACGTCAACCATGTCCTACTACAGAGAAGGAGCATGTTTCGCTAGAAAAATTACAGCATCGTACAAAACCAGCATGTTCCTCAACGCACAGTTTGCGTGTTTCGTCGCAGACTCCTAACATATTTAAGCTGGTGCCGGTTCCCCGACCTCAAGATGTTTCATTTTCCCCAGTTGCTGCCTATCGCACTACGGACCCAACGTCAGCCAGGCCTCCATTTTGTTTTGTTTTGGATCCTTTCCATGCTGCTGGAAATGATTCACGGGATGAGCAAGGACGCTGGCTTCTGTGCACGTAACTTCAAAAATACTAAAAAGAAATAATACTACTGTTAAGTGGTGTTCGGTGCTGTGGGCAGGAAGACCTCCTCTTATTGAAAGCAACGGAAACAAGGCGGCACCACCTTTTCAATGATGTCCCTACAGAGACTCGAGTAGCCTTTAAGTCAGGGCCACTAAATATCAAACCCATTACCAGTCTTCTAAATGCCTTTTATATTTCCTCTTTTTCCTCCCTCAGCGTACAATAATTTGCTTTAAGCTTTGCTTTTTATAGTACAGTGCTCGGCTGGTTTAAATGGAGCAGGTTTAATGGGAATGATTGGAGAACCTTTGGCTAAGCCGGTGACATCGAGTCTATTTTTACACGGCTGTTAGTTCATATCGCGGCAGCATTCGGCGGGATTCGATCAGACGACCCGGACGGGCAGGATTCGCGCTCGTCGTGCAACTTTTGGAGGACGGCACCAAAGACGCGGCTTTACGCCGCTTTACCCTCGGCCGCCACGCCGAGTTGTTTTCGGCACGTTAGAACATCCTGCTAATCCACTTTGGCGTTTCTCGCAGACAACATCGCTGCAGAGGCCAAGAGTTTCCTTTTCTAATCTTCCTTCATCTCTTCTCTTTTCCCCGGCGGCGGGACGCGGGAGCCGAAAACAAGGCTGCACTCGCTCTGCCCGCAACTGATAAACATGCCAGAGCTCAGCAGGTCTTGGGCGCTGAGGCTGCCTTGAGCTGACGACTAAATTTTAAAGAACAAGCGAACAATTTGCGTTCATTTTCGGCATCAGTTTCGTCCCCCCGCCTTGCTATGCGTACATTACTGCTGCACATCTACAGTTTCACAACTTCAATGACTCGTGCGATTATACCAGCGCCCCGGACCGGTAACCGTGGACTACGTCAGGTCGGCTTTCACAAAGGAATCGCTTCAAAGTTTTCTTCAGAGACATTCGAACTGTTAAGGCTGTGATTTAATGGCTTCTTGCTTTGGCGCACCGAGCGTATTCAACGCCGGCGCGGTATCTAGCTGAAGCATGCCGAGCCGAGCTCTCTCCTCTGCCCCTCTCCGCCAGGGTGCTCGGCGTATGCCGTGTGCACCACGATAATGAAGATCAGGGGGCTATCTTTGCAAGGAACAAGAGGGTTCTTTGAGGCCGCAGCCCCCCTGGAATTACCACATGACTGGGTTGGCAGTTAAAACCGCGGCCTCCGATCGTCCGCGTAATTGGCTCGGTTCCACCGCACCATAAGGCCGCAGCGACGCTGCTCGTGGAGCAGGTCTGAATTTAGCAGCTCCGAGCATTTCTCGCTCGTATTTTGAGCGCGGAACGGTGGAATCTTCTCGTCTAAGAGCGGACTGCCCAGCAAACAGTCCGCCCAGCAATGGACTGCAGAACATCTAACGTGGGGAACTTGTGATCGAAGACAGAACGGTTCACCAGTTAAGTTCCACACATTCCCACGTTCTTTAAGCACTGGGCTTTCACCGTATGCCAAAGTCGGTGATCTCACACTCCCCGGTTGATGTTGCACGACACCGTCTGAGGGCCCAAGGAGACAGCTGGCATTTTGACTGCAGCAAACCTGAGCTCCGCTGGCAGCAACGAATCAATTCAGGTGGAAGGCGAGTCAATTCGGCTGTCTTTTCCTCCATCGATCCGGTCAACTGTTTGGATTTGCACTTAAAAACCAATCATTCACGTATTGACCTACCAGCAGGCAGCAACGTCTGAGGTAGCTGAAGTGACTCCAAGGCTTTGGGAGTCTGATAAGCAATTACTTGAGAAGAGTATGTCAAAGCAAGGTGTTTAAATGTACCAGCTGCGGTGAATCCTGTAGATGTTCTTACTCAGCTGGTGTTGGAAAGTCAGTTGCCTCACGTCAGGTCAACAGCCTTGAGTTCTTCTTTCAGATTAATCTTTGAAAGCAGGCTTTCAATTGCTTTTCTCCGCCGCTCGGACCACACGACTGAAGCAAAGAAAAAAACACGCAACCTTCAACCTGTGTAAGATGGCGCTCAGGGGGGAATAAAGATTAGACCTGTGAATGGGAATATCTTGGCACAAGGGCCACTTCCTCTTATCACTTTCATGAGGATCACTGCGGTTTTTCACACCTCGCTCACCGCCCCACCTCACCTCCTCCCGCTTCTGCTTCTGCACTAAAGGTTCTCTCCAAGCTTGGTAGAGTCCCAAAGCTGCTCCCCAACCTCCTCCCCACCCCGCACGCTTGCACGTTCCAGCCCCAAAGCGACTCCCCCCAATTCCTCCAACATCTCCCTCCCTTGTGGAAGCCTGTTGTCTTCGCAACTTGTCCTTGACATGAACTTGTGTTCCTTTTGTGTCAAATCTCAAACATCCACTTTCCAGAGGTGTGTTTAGAAGATACTCAGAGTGTAAGTCAGGAACACTGTTTTCAGGTCTCGATAACCGTTCCATTACGGACGGGTGATTAATATGCCGCGGGGACAGACGCCAGACCACCACAAACCTGCCTGGACAAGCGAGGACAGCGAACAATGCAAGAGTTTCGCTGCAACATAAAAATATGTGATTCGTGCTTAATGGGATTTGCTTATTGTAATTTGTTCTTTTCACCTAAAGTTTTCAGTTTATGCAAATTTTGTGACGCGAACCTCATCTCTCGCGTTGGGTTCATCGCAATATTAGAGGCTTCTGTGTGGAAATGCAAACAGGTTTCACTAAATTTTGCTGGTTTTTATGCAAAGGAGATTGTAGGGCTAAAAAGAAGCATCGTGACATGAAAAAAACGGCCTATGAGACAAAGTTTAGTGGTGGGCGAAAAAGGGTCCATCACGAACCCCTGGATGATCAGGTCAATATCTTCTCACCTCTACTACATATCAAGGATCCGAAAAGGAATTTTGTGGCAGCAAGGGACAAAAAAGGCCAAGATTGAGGACGTTCCTAAGACTTAGTGAAGCAAAAGGTAAATCCGCTGGGCCACAGATCCGAAAATTAGCGAAGGACAGTCCGTTTGAGGTGACGCCGAACAGGAGGGGAAAGGTGGCTCGGCTCGTGTTCGAAACCCACGTTTTCTGTTAATTTTGGTCTGAAAAGTTTGGGCAGAAAATTACGTGTGGAACATATGCTTGACTGAGAGAACGCAGCGGGGGGCCGTTTGTCACTTCAGGTGCATTTTTACACCCTCGTTCCCATTCCTTTCCACCTAGGTTTGGTGCCGTGATGAAACAAATTCTCTTTTATTAATTTTTCAGACAGTTTTTTGTCCACAGCGACACACAACTCTCCGAGGGAGGTCCATTACAGTCACGTGGTCCATTCGCACCGTTTGATAATTGCATCATACTTTGTCGATTTTTAAGATGATACAAGATCTCATTTTGGAATTGAGCAACTTTTTCACTTTGCCGCACGATAAAACGTTTAAATGTACTGACGTCATCAGCGGCGATTCAGTGAATGAGGGCCTGTCAACGTCATCATATTTCATCCCATAATCTTTTCGTTCCTATATATTCTCATCCCACTATGATCCCGCAATACTATTTATTCCACCGTGTTTTACTGACACGCCGAGGGTCCATTAGCTCCATTACCTGCATCAGTGGGTTATAGAAGCAGAGCTCTATCTTCTAGCGCTTTTTAGTGTACGAAATCACATCCTCACACTTAAACATCCTAATGTAAAAATTCCCGGCCCTGCTGAAGGTACTCTGCCTTCGCTTCCAGATTCCCTCACAGTGTGGAAAAATCATTGTCGGCTCAAGTTTGCTATAGTAAGGGAATGAGGGTAAAGTCTTCAGCAGGGTGGTGCCGTCAGTGTCGTTCACGGGAGGTGTCTACTGGTGGAAAGCCGGACTGCTAATGGGCTTCAAACATTGCTTTTGGCGGTTGTCTCTGCTTCACCCCTTCTCTCCTGCATTCTAAGAAAAGCAGGTATTAAGCACTGGTAAAGTTACCTGCAGCCACACACCTCGCTCCAAAAAAGAAGGGAAACATGTCCGAACCCTGTGGGAAATATTCACTCCCACAAAAGACCGAAGAAACGGCGGATTGTTACGACCGTACCATCCCTCAGTCTTTCCACGGAACGATACGGTGAAGGGTTTTCCAGTTGTCCACCATTTTTCCTCCTCCACCACGGGGCCGCGTGCACCGCAACAGGCTGCAGCTTCCAAGGGCCTGTGGGCGTGTGCGTGTCTGGGCTATTCTTCTCGACATCCCAGCCACTGCCAACTACCACCACCGATATGTGAAATATGCAAAATTAAAGGCAGACAAAGGGAGAAATTGCATGTTTCGGAGGTATGACATTTACTCTGTGATTTTATCAGCCAGCGGTTTGACAGATTAGACACGGTAACATTAGCAAGAGAGTAAATAAATGCATCTGCAGGATGTGGGAGCAAACCACTGATATTTTCAAGCCCAAGCACATCAAGACCCCACTGCCCACAGCTGATTCTCAAGTCGAGCCAGAGAAGCAAATCATTGGGAAAATAAAAAAACTGGCATTCAGGTCTCCGCTACAATTTGCTGGCAAAGCTGTCGTTGGGATCAGCCCAACCGTCTAACATCCTGGAACTCATCTGTCAAATGTTCCTGAAAATAGCGGCACCGCTGCCCCACGTTGGCGCAAACACGAAACGCCGATAGGCACTCGGCTGCCGGACAACTTTTACGGGTAGCCTGAAGGAAGCATTAAGAGGCTCTGCCGGACAGTTCTGTACTCACCCGAGAGGTTTCTCCAGACGACTCGCTGGCGATCCCACGATCTCACCCAGGGTGCAGAACATCTGGCCCAAGAAGTCCTGAGGGACGAGGGGGTAGGCAAGGATGGGGAAGCAGGGTACGGGGTAGGGGGCAGTCAAAATTCAGCAAGTGGTGTTGAGAGAGGGTCAGAGGTAAAGTAGTATGGCCTCAGGGCCCTTTGTACAGAAAAGAAGTTTTACAAAGGCAGAGACGTACGTTGAGTTCGGAGGGCTTCCAGAAGAAGGGCAGGCAGCAGCGGTAACACAGCAGAACACATCATTTGACAGGAAGCACAAGACACAAATACCCAAGGGCAGTAGAAGAAGAGCAAGAGTGTCCATAGAGAGGCGGAGAAGCGACGGCGGCCTTACAGAGCGTAGCTGCGAGCGTTAGTGACACCAACACGAGCACAAAACCAAAAATTGAAGCAGCTCCTCAAAGCGTTAGTAAAGGTGTCATGGATCTATGCGAATCTTGCCATGCTCCCGAATATATTTCGCTGTCCGCGTAAAACAAAGCGAATGGATTTTTTTTCATCAAAGCTTTTTGTCGATGTATTGTTCACATCGTTCTGACCGAGGCGTATAAACGGTTGCAGCTCCGTGAACTGAAAACAAGCTTAAATAGGGTCCAAAAAGCTTTGATAGCCACATGAGAGATGCTTCTACTCCCGAACTGGTCTACTAGGATGAGAAACGCCACACGCTGCGTTTCATGGCGCACGCATGTCCAGTCACTTTACAAACGCAGTACTCGACTCGGTACGAGCCGACGGATGAAATGGATACATACAAACAGGTAGGAAAATTCGCGATTTCTGGAAGTGAAGGAGAATGAAGGGAAATTTTTTTTTTAAAAAACCAAAAACCGGAAATATACCAGGACATTTCTGAAACGTTGACGTGAATTCGCATAGATCCAGAGCAGAAGCGGCATGCATTACAAACTGGGGACTCCGTCTGGCATCTCCACATGGCCTTTTCTTACTCACATGTTTCGACAGATCGGGACTTTTGGAGTCCACATCATATCTGCAAGGCATCAAAGACACACAGCATCAGAAGCGGCAGCTGCGCAACCAGCGTTTCAAAAGGCGCCGTTTCTCGCTGGACACGCGGGCCAGAGAGGACTGTGTGGGCAGAGCGGAAAACCATTCGCACTGAACAAAAGCAGAATGTCAGACCTCACAAGTGTCACCTATAAGTACGAAGCCTCTTGCTACCAGGAGAGAAATGCAGAGGCGCTTCATTAAACCACGTTTACGATGTTGTAATTTGGAGAACATCTTATAGCGCCTGTCCCGGCATGAGATCCCATCCAGCTCAGCCTGCACGGGGTTTCCAGGTTCTCCCCGTGTCTGCGTGGGTTTCCTCCCGCAGGCCAAAGACATGTGTTTCAAATTAACAGTTTGCTCTGAATTGTGCGCACGTGCGGCCACCCTGTGACGGACTGTCGAGAGGTTGTTTCTTAGCGTAGGGCACTACAATGGGCTCCAGAGGTGGGCTCCAGACTGCCTCCATGACCTTGCGTGCTTTCTCAGCTAGCTTTGGTGGTTATGTTTCTAGACACTATTGGATTGCTGAAGTTAAGGGCCCCACATCTGCAACACTTTCACAAGCTACTATACATGTATTCCTTCAAAAAAACACTGAAAGCAGAAGGTGAATCTACTTTACATTCAGTGCGTCTTGTGATCATTCAAGAACGGTGCAAAGTTCCGTTACTCTTATGTAGGGAGCTTTCCACAAAAAAAAAATTAAAAAACGCCACAACAAGGACAAAATTACTCACAAATCAAAGCGAAGATTCTGCTTTTCCTCAAAGAAGTAGTCCAAGATGTATTTTCTGACAAAGTCTGGGTTCAGTGTATTATCGATCACCTCCGTTCTTCCAAACTGTTCGAGAGAAGGGGTGGAAAAGGAGAGAAGGAGAAGATGAGACACTAGGTGGGAACTTCTAGGACACCCAGGTTCCGCCTGCACCCTCACTTGGTGTTGAGGATTGCATCTCTCTCACCGTCCCGATAAATCGGCCCGGAACCGAGACGGTATCACACCCGCGGGACGAAACAGGACCTTGCTTTGCGGATGACTCCGCCCCCACCCGACCCCCCCAGGTACTCAGCATAAACAAGTTCTGCAACAGCTCGTATTACTTAACATGGTGAACTGAAAGGGATTTTCACTGGGATGGTCAGCGGGTCGGAGCCCTGCGGCGCAGCGGACTCCCTTCCTCTCGACTTCAGGCAAAGCGACTGTTGACAACAGCTGGCTCTCCAGAGCTCGGGCCTGGAGGGAGCTGGCAGATCCTAATAACCGGCTCGCCAAGAGACCACCGTTGGAAGACTGCTGTGAACAATGAATAATTCAGTGTCGGAAACACGCAGCGATCCAAGGAAAAAGAAATGTGCGAATAAACGTTTATCTTCCAGGCAAAAGCGCGACGATTCGTTGATGCTGAGAATTTGTAAACACGGGACTGAAGCCTGACTCCTCGGTAAGGACGGCAGCAGCGTTTTCGGGGGGAAGGTGGTAATCGGACGTAACGTGTACGATGTATGAACGAGAAAATCGACGGTCCACGTTGAAAAAAGGAGACTAGGGGTGCAGAGTTTCCATGCCTTCCGCGCCCTTTATCCAACCCTGATGAGGTTCCTATAACACATGGCAGGACTGCAGCAGGATACCCGGCATAAAGGAAACCAAATTTCATCACAGTTACGGGTAAAACACAAATCTGGTTGGGTATCAGTGCGTTAATCCGAATCCCAAAAGCACCCCGCACCAGGCCTGAGCTTCTCCTTCTCGTATTCGTTCACCTTCTTTCCGTCCTCGTGCCACACATTTAACTGAGCCGCGATTCTACCTGCGTTCAAAAGACGACGCTTGAACAGTTTGGACAAGGATGTCCACCGCAAGTTATGGGAAGTGATTAAATGCATTTCAGTTTTTGTGTTTTTTTTTTCCTACTGTTATCATTCATTTGCAGTGGGGGGGGGGGGGGGGGGGGGGGGGGGGGGGCTGACTGCCCAACACTTTTGCCCGATGAATCCTTCTCGACAATTCTTCCCTGGTGTAACATCGAGAGTGGCGAAAAGATCATCCTTTCGCCTACGCTTCCCGTCAGGCAACGGCAGCCGATCGATGTATCACAACAACAGACTTGATGTTTCATCGACTTTAACAGTCCGGGTCAGTTGAGTCCTACCGAATGTCTGTATACGTTCAGAAGCCACGTCGGCTCCGAGTATCCGTGCTATTCTCACATTAACTGTACACAACCAGCGGAATCCGTGTTGGAGGGAAAAATGAATCACAGATGTCTGTGACGCGTCCTACGGGGGGCCAGGGCCGAGTCAGAGGATTTGATATTTATTTACTGCGCTGTCCAGTTTACAAGCATTGCACAAAAACAATTTGTTCAAATAAGAAGAACGAATACGCTGCGATTTTCCGGAATGCCTTACAAACTTGCCACGGGTATGTCGAGTTTACGTTTTGCAGACACTTTTCTCCGGTGTGGCGTCCAACTCAGAGCAAACAACCAGGGTAAAGAAAAGTTTGCCTTCGTAACAGGGGATGAAAACACGACGCAGAGATACAGTCGTCAGTTAGTTTACTGACGTTGCACTGCTTACACACCTCGGTGGAGAACAAACCACGACGCAGTAGATGGTACGATGCGAATTCCCGGAGATGGAGTCGGTGCAAAAAACTGTGTGTTCTGACTCCCTTTCCTGGATGGTGAAACAGATTCGCCGGCTGATACTTGGAGCGTAGAGCTCTTGCTGCCGCGTAGGAAGAGATCGCTTCTTCTAGGTATCAGGGGGAAGATCCTTTTACCATCTGAAAGGCTGCGACTGGTCTTGTGCTGGATATGGGCTGCCACAGGACACCGATGGAGAGTGACAAGCAGGGGTGCCACTCGGTATTTTAAGCAAAGCCTTTCATAAACTCCTAACCTTCGACGGACGTCATTAGTGACGTCGCTGCGACAATTACAGCAGTTCCTGATTTATTATACAAGAAAGCTCATGTTGAGTTCTACCTCTTACATCCCACAGGACAGAGACAAAGAAACAAATGGAGAGTTCCAGAACAGTAACACTGCAATATTACCCCAACGCTGCCACATCTACAGCAGGGAAGGTTTAATTGTGTTCAGTACACGTGGCCTAGAAAAGGAGAGAAAGTGAATACATTAGATTAGGAGTTCATTAGACAACAATAGGCTGCGGGGCAATTTAGTGAGGATGCCACATGGATTCCTCGTCTTTCCACGCAAATAAACCCGGAGCCAAGCAAATAACCACCCGCTCCCAGTAGCAAACCCTCCACCGCAAACACACTCGCACCGCCTCGGACGCACACACACACCACTCACCCCCAGCCGACTTCGCTGGGCACCCGGAGTCAGAGCTGCACCTGATTTTGTGAACCTGTAGAGTGTTCTGCAGCTCCTGCTCTCTGTGGCTCATCGGCGTGGGCCGACGGAACTCAGGGAACCGGCACGTCGCTGGGGGCCCCATCTGTTCCACGCCGATTGCTTTTACAACCTCTGAAAGCCACAGTGTTGCTACTCCTGCTTCCCCAGTTGAGGCCTGGAAACTTAGATACATCTGCTCCACACCCTTTTGGAGGCTCCTGAGCACAGGACGTGAAGATAAGAGTCCTGTGGTGCAAGAACAAGACGGGTGTGGAGCAATTTTGATTGGTAAACTACAGATTGTTGGAAAACTAGTAAAGTTACCAGGCGTTAGTGATGTGTGCCACTCGGTCAGTTCCGAGCTAATTTGGCAGCCGAATGAGAGACGCCAACGTGCCTTGTCACACACACGTGTGGTGCCGCGCGCATTTTTGCATGTTCACCCATCTCAGAGGAGCGTGCGTGGCTCAGACGTGTACCTCGCATGTATCCTCCAGAACACCCCCTGTAACACCTCCCTCTGTTCGGGTTTGGCCCTTTACGCTCATTCTCGCCTCACTCTGTCGTTTCTCTCTGCCATCACCCCATCACCTGTTTCTGTCCCCCCGTCCCCTCCACTTATCGATCATCTGCTTTGGTTTGGAAACCACAAATTTTTGCCGCACAGATGCTCACATATAACAGCTACTGGTTCCTGCCTTTTCCAGCTGAGAGCCCATTGCAGGTATTTTGGGTAGCAGGACCTTAAACTAGTCAGCATTTAGTACACAAATGACATATGTACACTGGGGGCTCCTCCTAGATGGTCACACACGCAAACGGACCAGGCGTAGTGAGATGCAGACAATAAGAACAAATGATATATCACCACGCCGTATAGCCGAAACAAATTTAGCGGCCAAACCGCCGTGTCAGCATGATATGTGACAAAACTGCAATCTGCGTCCTGTGTGTGACACAACTCTTTGGGAATTTCCAAGCCTTGCCTTGAAGACCAAAGTAGAAATTTTCAAGATTTTAAGTGGCATTTTTGGCATTCGATGAATCTGACGACACTGCCAAAAATGGGCTTTGTCTCCGTCTTCGTCTCCAACAGTGACGAGTGATTCTGTGGAGGGGAAGTGGAGCGAAAAAGACACAATAGCAGGAGAGGAGACTGACAAGAGCAGGACATCCACCTCCTATCCTCTCCAGCTTCCACAGACGTGCCGCGGAGAGCATCCTGACCTCCCGCATCTCCCACCGGGTAGGGAAGACGACCCGGTCCGGTCCGTCACCAGGACCCCACTACCCACCATCCAGTCCACCTACAACCAGCAGTGAGTCAGCAAAGCTCACACCATCACCGCAGATCCATCCCACCTTCTTCACCATTCGCTTTCACCGCTGCCATCTGGGAGATGCTATAAACCAAAAAATAAATGAAGCAATAATCTCAGAAGCACATTATTACGTGTTCACATTTATACTACATTTCCTCTAAAAACTTGAAACCATTTGGTGTGACAAATATGAAACGAAGGGGCAAATATTGTGTTTTCTGGCCAACCGTACAGATTTTGTGGCCTAACATCGGTGTCAGGTTGTCCACCAGCACACGTGAACCCTAATGTTCTCGGGCCTCGGTTGACATATATTTGATACGTACGGACTGGGAGTCGTGCAGAAACCCCCCCCCGAAAAGCTAGGATTAATATCGTATCGTAAGAGGCATTTTGTCCGACACTTTGCGCTGAAATACGATAAGCCCTCGGAAGCGGCTGCCGTAATCCGAGCGGCGGCGTCGAGGAGAAAAAAGAATATGTTCTGGAAATAAAATACCAGAAAGAAAGAGCGGAAAAGAAGGAGAAAGCCCGGCCCAGCTGGTGAAGACGTCTTCCCGGGGTGCTGTCAACAGGCCGCGGCGAGAGTCTAATTGGATTACAGACGTTTTTTGAGAAACGCACTGACCTTATCTTCTGAAAGGCTCGCCAGCGTATTAGAAAAGACGGAGCAGAAGGAGGCGCGACTTTATCGCCGTCACGCAGCTCCGCTCTCCTTCCGTCGGGATTCATCGGTCCCAGAGGACACGCACCAACCCCGGCGGGGGGCAGAGCCCTCGCGCAAAGGCCGAGGGAGATTTAAGCGCTGCGCGGGCCAGCCGGACGTTCGGAAGACCTTCAAACACGTCGGGAAGGGAGGGTTTTAAGCGCCGAGCTGTGTCCGGCGCTCACGGTCTGTCCAAGAAGCGGCGCGGACGAACGCGCCCGAGGCCCGCGAGCCCATGATGTCCGCCGCCTTCGGTGGTCACAAAGAGAGGTTAGACTGGGATAGAGGAGTGCCCCCCCCCACGGAGTTCATAGGAAAACACTCACCTCTCTCCACTGCTTGCTTTCGATTCCTTGGGTGTAGAGGACGCACACTAGAGAGAGGGAGAGAGGCAGGCGTGTTAATCGGGAACTGCGTGGACAGGAGGGGTCCACGCGGTCACACAGAAACAGCCATTTTTTTCCCCCGCACACATTTATACCAACAACGACAACCGCACACCGGTGGAACTCATTCGCTCCCGCAGCGCCGCCGAATCTTTAAAACCAGAGCTTTTGCAGATATACCTCCTCGCTCGCCTACCCTTCTCATTTTACGTCCGTCTTCAGTTTTTTTTGTTAAGGAGTTTGCGCGCTTGTACGTTTTTGCAGCCGGATGGGTGTGAGGTTGTAGGTTTTGTCGGTGAGTGTAAGACACAGCGGCGGCGCTTACGCCAACTGGGTCTGAATCTCCGCTGGAGAAATGCGTGTTACCCCCCCACCCCTCCGCCTGCCGCCCCCCCGGTGCATAGAAATTTACCCGGGCGTTTAAACGGCTAAATAATAAGCGAGTAGCTCGGCGCTCTAAGCTGCTGTGGAGGGAAAGCTGTAGCTAAATGAGCAAATAAAAATCGCAGCTGGCTGCGGGGCGGCACCCGGAAGCTGCTCCGTCCCCCTCGCGAGCGCACGTCCGAGTAGTTTGTTTTTGAAAACAGAAATTAAGAATGGAGAACGCGAGAGAGAGGGGCAGCTGAATGAACGTACTGTGGGTCTCGCGCAGACAGCGGGCTGAACCGGCTGAGCGCGCGCCGGCTGTTCTCGGAACGAGGGGGTACGGAGTGAGCGATGAATCACCCGCGTGCGATGAAAGCCGAAGCCCGACACCGCGGGCGCGCAGAACGTTTGTAAACAAACGGCGGCCCTTTGCGGGAGCGTATTTGTAGGGCGGCGGCGACCGACGCCGTAGCGAGGCTTCTTACCGAAGGGCGAAGGAGGACGCGAGTCGGAAAAGGGGAAGGAGGAGGGGGGCCGCGGCTGAAAGGCAACAGAAAGGGGTCGGCGACGTAACCGGGAGGAAGAAGCGTGACAAACTTACATGGGTCTGATTTGGAGAACGTGTCTTTATCTAAAAGGTTCCTGCGGAGAAAACAAAAAGAGGAGAAGAAGAAGAAGAAGAAGAAGAAGAAGAAGAAGAAAAAATCACTGCATGTAATAATGTTACACAATAAAGTTCACGTTAAAGGTCACCGCTTGCGGAGAGGACGTTTCCCCCGGAGCTGCCGAGTTCCAGTCAAGTCGGCGGCCTGTGGAACCCGGGTACCCAGCGTGTGACGTTGGGAAAGTATTTACACAGGCAGCACATTTGGGGGGAATCTGACCGCATGCATAACATTTGCAGACAGTGGAGAGGAACAAAACCGCACCTGTTCGCCGTCCCAGTGGAAACGCCACAAAATCACAGCGCGCACACACACACACACACACACACACACACACACACACACACACACACAAGCACATATAGAGACGAAGCTGCCGGTTGAACATCCTTCATTTAGGTACCTTTATCGCCCCCCAGTTTCAAATAAGAGACTATTTTCAGGAGGAAAATACCCCCCGTGTGCAGAGATCCAGCTGCTCCATCTGCATTATTACTAGTATTGTTAACTTAGATGCTAATGCCAGTTCTGGTTACCAGGTAACACGTCTCATTTTGGACGGTTTAGCAGTGTTGTCCTCTCAGGGGGAAACCGGATAAGATTTTGTGCCGAGTCGGGACTTTTTGCGCCGTTTCGCACGAGTCCTGGAAACCCGGGGTGTGTGTCGCCACCAAACAAGCCTGGCGCTGACACCTTGGTCTCACACTTTTATACTTTTTACACTTATGCTGGACGGCATCCCCTAGAGGTCCTTATGAGTCGGGACCCTCCGACCTGCAGCTCACACACCCTCGATCTGTACGCTGTCCGCTGCCTCCACGCCTCCCTGTTGCAGCAGCTCGAACCACCGCTGCGGACGACCCCGCCGTGAGGTCGCTCATCCTTGGTGGAGAACAACCTGCTGTTTTCTTACGGCCGTTTTGCGACCCAGAGGCGGTCCGGTGGGTGGAAATGGTAAAAGGGCTTATTCACCGCAGTGAGAGCACAGAGGTACCAAATTCTGCCTCTGGAGGCTTCGATAAGAGTTCCTCGAATCCCCCGCGTTGGACGGCGCGCAGGTGGGCCCGCAGTGCCCTCGCGGGGGTCTGCTCTGCGTTACGCTGATATTACTCCCAACACGGTGTGCAGGGGGCGCGTTGACGTGCGCGAGATAGCAGCTATCGAATTGGAATTAGAAAAGCCGCAAGCAGGGGAGCAAAGTGGACCTCCGGCTGACAGCGGCGCGACGTCACCGGCGTCTGATTTGAAAAACAGCGTTCGGCTGATTACGGCCTTTCATCTCGCCATTTATATCTGTCTCTCTGTAGCCCCTCGCAATTAGCTTGTCTCCCACCCCCCGCGCCTTCACTCACCCGAGCTGCCACGGCGGCAGGGCTTTTTGCACTTTTTTCTTTTTTGTTTTCCTCCCCTCCATCTCCCGTTTTCCTCCGCGACGGCCCCCGCCCCCGAACTCCACGTGCCCGAGCAAAGACCTCCTGCGGGGAAACGGTGGACGGCCATCTCGTTCCTCCTGCTGGAAAAACCGGCGCTGGACCCCACGCCCTCCGTAGACCTGTCTCCGCAGAAGGTCCGGCTCTCGGGATCTTCTGTGGGTGCAAACTAAGGGACGCGTCACATCGCTGCCTCGATCCTTCGCTGAAAAACGTCACGATGCGGCAGAAAATTCCTCCGGGACGATTCGAAGGGTTAGAAAGGCGCGTTTTGTGACATCCGAGCTGCTGGCGCGAACCGTCAAGGAAATCTGTAAAAATCACCTTCCTGCAAAGTACGAATCCCGTAGCTGGATTATAGAAGATAAACTGGATGCGCCGCTTTGTCAGTATCTAGAAAGTTCTGGCTCTTCGTTCGTTTTGTAATGATTATTTGGAAAGTTCTTTTAGCTACTGGGTTGAGAAGCACCTCTGAGAGCATCTCCATCCGACATCCACCTGCCTCCATCAACCACCAGTGACTTTTTTATATACACACATTTGCTTTTGTTATTTACTTGTGGTCGCCTGCATTACGGGGGTCTCCTGTTATACATCCCGAGCGTTCAGCTGCTGTAAGCTGAACTGAAGCCCTTTCCCGTTCTCATTCCCATGCAAATATCACTGCTGGAATATTAAGTGATTTGGGCTCCTGTGTTGCTTCTTTGCTTGGGGGGGAATCGCTGCTGTCTCACAGCACCTGAGCTGTGAAGGTAGGTTTGGCCCGTGAGGAGCTTCCTGGCTTTCACTATGTCCGTGGGGGTCTCCTCCAGGTGTCTGGTTTCCCCTCACAGTCCATTAAACATGTATTTCAGGTTAATTGGTGTATCTAAATCGCTGTGTGTGTGTGTGTGTGTGTGTGTGTGTGTGTGTGTGTGTGTGTGTGTGTGTGTACATGAGGCTACCCTGCTTAGATTTGTGTCCTGTGCTTCCAGGACACTCTTTGGACCACAGCAGCCCTGACTTGGAGATGCAACGACAGCGAGCGAACGAGTGAGTTTTTACCCCCCGTGACCCCTTAACTTTCTGCGTTTTTCGTTAACCATCCAAGAGCGGACGCCACGCGGGCTCAGGAGGAAAGAACCCGCGAGAGCTCGTAGCTGATCTACGCGGCCCTGTGTGCAAGACAACGGAGGGCTGGAGGCCACCAGCCCCACCTCGCACGTGCGAGGGAACGGGGGCCACTTTGTGATGCGCTGGCATCTTTAGCACAGATGGCTTATGTGTCACACGGCGGAAGTAATGATGCACCGCGGGGAGTAAATGTTTAATTTTCTTAATTTCCAACATTATTGCTTCAGAGCCTTTAAAATATTGCTGCTGCTGCGCTCTTTTTCATTTGTACTAATAACCTCCCCCCCCCGCCACCCCTTTTTGCGCCGTTTCTTCAGCCTGTGTCACACACGGAGGTGCGGGCCCCACGTGGAAGGCCGCGGTCCTTCCCGCGACTCGGACGGACGGACGGACGGAGGAGAGCAGGCGTCTGCCGGAGCTCGGCTTGAGCTTAATGGCAGCCGTTCAGAAAGCGGGATGAACTGGAGCTGAGATAAATATAGAAGAAAGCCACGCGGGTCCTGTGAACAGGCGCAAACCACCACATTTCAACCTAATTACCCCTCACAGTCTCCATTTCCTCCGTATCCTAATTGGGGGGTCGGAAAATGGCCTCCATGACAGGCTTTGATAAATCCATTGGGATCCGATGCCCTCCACCCCCGTCCCCCTTATTGTGTTCGGAGTATTATTGAACTTCGTGGGATTTTGTCTTTTCTCGTGGGAAGCGCGACCCTCCAAGGGTAAATACTGTACTCCAGCAGAACGGATTCGGTTCAGAATTCTCATCGCCGCATCCCAGGGGCGGGTTTCCAAGTATCCCGAACATCCTTTAGTCGCTTGAGAGGACCTGAGAGGGAAAGAACTTTTCCGGCCCTTTAACATGGGAAGAGCCGCGGGGGGGGCAACAAACGGGGCTCGAGGTTCCGTGAATCAGCGGAGGGCTGATCCGCCCTGAGAAATAAACCCTGAATTCCGCTCAAACTTCATCCGGACCGAAACTAAGCTTTCCGATCGACAGATAAAAAGGTTTGAGAACTTTTTTAACCCCCCTCCCCCCCACCGCCAACAATTTGAATGACAGGAGAAGACAAGGACATTATTGTGAAATCCGGCGTTTTCTGACTTAAGCGCAGACAAGCAAACCCCCGCCTTTCAAAGGTGGCACAAAAGCGCCGAGGCGACGCGTGTTTCTATTTTCGGGAGCGCCCCGCAAGAATGGGAAGACGTTTTCGGCGCACGCATCCTCGCCGCCTGCTGCGCTGCGCCCCTCCGCCGCTCCGCCCATCCCTGGTGTCAGACGGCGCGCTCCGCTTTGATCTGCGCTCGGCTGCGACTCGGCGCCTCCGCGCCACAGTCCTCAATCTGTCTGAGCGCTCGGAGGAATGGGAACGACTCGCGGCACCGCGGCCCGTCCTCCGCCAGGCCCCGGCAAAACCGAACTCGCCCCGTTTCCCTGAAAACTCTCCTCGGCGATTTCTGCCGCCGAAGGAGGGTTTGCCGGAAACGTCATCCATCCCAAAATCTCAACCACGAGGCCCGAGTTCGGTAAAACCGACGACAAACGTCTCAACTACACTAACTTGCCGTTAACAACGAAGCTACCGGAACCGTCTCTGACATTTTTTTTAGCTTCTCAGGGTTTCTTAAAAGCACAGGAATGTGGAAGCATCTGAAGAAGACCACAAATGGCTGGAGGCCACCGGCCCCACCTCACGCACAAGAAGTCAGAAACCAAAGGATTTAAAGGCACAAATCCAAACCTGTAAATCAGTTTTCAGTCACATCCCCCAAAAAAAGCCCGTCAGGCCTCATCACACCGACATCTGCGGATGGAAAAAGGTCCTGCGCCGCAGCCCGCCTGCGGGACACGCGAAAGGAGAAAACATCTGGTCAATTCCACGCACGTTCTGACCTCGTCGTAGATGCCAGGCCGCCATCCAGCAACTCCATAATAGCGACGCTTTGTGGCTACGACGCCGCAAAATTGCCCTTAATTTTAAATGACAGCGGAACTTGTCCGGAGCCCCATTTTCGCCCGGCCTGTAGCCTCCGAACACGAGAAAGCGGAGAAGAACGTGAGGTGGGGGGGGTGGGGAGCAGGAGCGAGGGTTAAGCGGCACACCGGCAGGTACGACCAACAGGGTGGGCGATGAAATATACACATTACGTGCGGAAAAGGGAGCGAGATGGAAGCGCGCGAATAGGGTTCCAATCCGAGAGCGAGATGCGAAGAGGCGCAGCGAGCGCAAGAACGTAGATCCTCCGCACTCGTACCCCCGTCGCTTGTGCGTTCGGCCTGAGCCCGGAAAACTGTCGGGGCGACGGCAACGCGGATTCGAACCGGGCCGGCGGCAACGGCCAAAGAGAATGGTCGGGAAAAGGAGGAGAGGAGGGAGGAGAGAAGGCAGCGATCGACATCGGAACCGGGGCGGTTTGGCGTCCCGCTGGGACCGACGCGCACGGCTCACTAATGGGCACTGATGCCAGCAGGGTGTGATGCAGAATTGTCTCCTCTACCCATCAGCCCCCGTCGGCGTGCGGTAGCCTTCTGGCTCCAGGCCATATGAGCGGCGCAGCCGAGCCGCAGGTGTCCTGTGCCGCGTGCTGGCCGCTGTCACTGTGCCCCCGAGACGGCGGTTTGCCGCTGTTGACAACAGGCGGCCTCCATCAGGCAGCCGGGACCCACTGCGAACCCCACATATCCAGGGGGCATTTTTTTCCAAATTGCGCATATGAGACGTCAAAAAATGCTGGACACATTACAGTTCCAGCAGAAACATTTGGAAATAATGATTAAAAAAAACGATTCGATGATACGACAAAAAGTCAGTCTAAAAAAACTCTGCAATAATAGCGAGTAAGAAAACGTTTGCAGCTCCCTTTTCCATCGGCGGGGACAGGCGGAAAATAAAAAAACCCGGACAGAAACGGGATGTTTGTGGAGGTTGGACTGATGAGGGAAAGTCTCCGTTCCATATCCTGCAAGCGTGCGGCTTGCAGGATAACCTAGGCGAGAACCTTCCGGTAAAGCGAGGTCTGTGACTTCGGGTTGTGTGTGGGGGGCTCTCCGCATCTGCATTATATTAAAGTTAGGCCTCAACACCATCTCACAACCAGCCTGCTACCCTGGTGTCACATTCTCTCCGACGTCCACTTGTACATCTCCACCTGACGGTATTCACAGCTGAGGAAAGCTGAGGATCTAAGGTGCTCCTTCACCATCCTTCTCCAGGACGTGAACGCAGTGGGGTTGTTAGACTGGGATGCGGGAGGTGTTGGTAGACCAGCACCTTTGTGGACCACTAGGCTTCGCAGGTGGGCCCAGATGACCCTTCCTGAGCCTCTAGGTTCTCGCTCTGCTTCCAGAGTGCGGCTGCAACGTGTGAGAACATTGAGGCTTTGACACCCACGCAGGCAACCTCCTCCCTGGCTCGCCTGCTGCCGTGCCGCTCGTGCCTCTGGGCGTTTACATTCAAAACCTCCCGTTTCCAGCTCCCCTGCGCTTGTTTTCCCCCATGTGTTCCAAGCCTTTGAAAAAAAAGAGCCCGGATCCCACAAAACAGCCCCTGACGACAGATGGAAGGCGGACGAGGAAACACACGCGGTTCCCTAACAAAAGAGATTATTTGATTTAAAGTTTTCGGTCTTTTTTTTTAACCGCCATCTCGGCACTTGGGGGGGGGTGTCATAATGCTGGGCGGCGAATCCGGCCAGATAAAAATAAGGCTCTCCTCCATCCTCCATGAATGCGCAGCCTCAGACGGCAGGGAGATAAATAATTCATGGGAAGACAGTCCCGAGCAAATGAGGGAGACAGGGGGCCACGGGACACTTGGGCGCGTCGCCTATCCGCCCGCGTCCCGCCCCACGGTCGCCCTCACAAAAACATCGCCGCCGTGGCGGCCACCTGGAGAAATGTCCCTCACCTTCCTCAGCCGCCACCACCCCCCGGGGATCAACGCGCCCCCAACTGTGTGCCTACTGGTGTTTTCCCAGACCTTCTTTTTAGAGAGAACTTTCAAGCGATGACAATGGAAACTGGTCCAAGTCCCACGTGGAGGCCCTGGTCTCCATATCCACAGGCACAGGGAGCCTCACAAGTAATATGGAAAAAAAAAAAGCCTTGGATTGAGTATTAAGGCTTCGGACTCTTTATACGGCAACGTCAAAAACTCGAGAATCGTACTTTCGCGTTTGGAGCTCGAGGATAACAAGCTCCTTTGAGACACGTCTTACATAACCANAAGCCTTGGATTGAGTATTAAGGCTTCGGACTCTTTATACGGCAACGTTAAAAACTCGAGAATCGTACTTTCGCGTTTGGAGCTCGAGGATAACAAGCTCCTTTGAGACACGTCTTACATAACCAGCTCTGAAAACACCTCTAATGGGGGACTGGAGAGGAGGAGATGCTCGCCCATCACACTTAGTGCTGAGCCAGTGCTGCGCGTGTGAGAAGTCGACTCCCACCCTGAGCTAATTAGAGAGTCATTACGGAGATAACAGCAGAACACCTCACTTCCTACTTCAGCCACCACCTCTGAGAAGAACAGCCCACCACCCTTCGATCCCCGGGTCCGGAACCAATTCCAGCTTCAGGAGGATCTTCCTGAGAATCCCTCCCCACCGACGACAACGCGGACAGGAGGTCTGCAGTCCGTCGTCGATGCTGCGAACGGAACGGACAAAGGAGCAGAGGGGTCCCTTTCCACAGCCGTGATTGGGTCAGAAGAACGAGGTTTGTTACAGGTTATCAAATAGTAATAAGAATAATAAAATCATCCGGTCGCTTCCGACCGTACCTGATGTCCGCCTGAAAATTCGGTCCAAAACACACACGCACATCCGCCGGGCGGGATTCATATCCCTCGGTGCTGAAGGACACCGAGATGGTTAACGCGTTAGCAGATGCTTCACAGATGTTTCTAGCGCAGTCGGTTGTGACGCAAAATTTCATCACCCGTTGAAGCAGCAGCGCATTCGCTCGGTTTCGGGGACGGAACCTGACGCCTTTCATCACCGACGTACCCAAAATTTGAGCTGCGGTTCGTCTGTCAAGCGCCTCTCCACGGAAGCCCCGACGTGGAACAGCAGGCATGTGTCATTTTGGTAGAATCACGACCAGATATGACGTTATTTAACGTACGCGTCACTTATCTGCCCTGCTTAAGTAAGGATGAAAGCGTCCAACATCTTTAAGGGATCTTAAAGCCAATTACGGAGCAGTACTTTGATCCCCACCCCCCACTTTCACTCCCCTGCCTCAAACTGAGGACAAACATGTCTGATTTTCCCTCTGACTGGGATCGAAGATCTCAGCCAAGGCATTTTTCTCACTCTCAGAGACATAGGTGTGAATGAAAAGCTCTCGTTCGTCCCCACAGATACGATCATCTCGAGTCTCGGAGAATAAGTTCGTCCGGCCCAACCCGCCCCACTGAGGAGGTGTGGTCGAGGCCGCCCTGCGGGCATCCCGGCCGGGGGCTTCCCCGTCCACCTTCCTCGGGGGGAGGGTGGAAGGCGAGAACTTCCCTGCCGGGAGGTACGCTCTTCACACTTCGGCAGTCGAGGCCTAGCATCGAACCCCACCGTACCCCTAGGCCGGGATCGATGGAAGGCTGCCCGGGGCCTTTTCCCACCATCTCTTCAATAATTCATTCTAGCTTTTCATCGTCCCTCGAATCAGGTTCGATCCAGTAACACCAGCTATCTCGAAGCAGACTTTCTTCTAACGCTCTTCAGCAGCACTATCTGGCTCTGGTCCGGGATACAGATATACCATTGAAAAATCGCTGGGAGAAGGGGTGGCCGACATCTCACTTCCGGGGGCCTGACAACAGAGCTGGGGGGGGGGGGTAATCCAATACCCCGACCTCCCCCGACACGCTGGGCTGGACGGCCGAAAGCTGAGTAGAAAACAGCGGCGGGACGCATTCTGGGAGCAGCTCTGAGGAGAAGAGAGTGCAGAAGAAGCCGCACTTGTGTCCACCACCGCTGCCCCTGCACAGAGGCCCTGGAAGGTGCCCCCCCCAGTCCTCCCATACAGGTGGGCAGCTCTCCTCATCGTCATTCTTCTCAGGCTTCCGGGAAATACCACAGCTGCACAAAGGAACCTCGCAGAGTAAAACGGTGACCAGATCGAAGAACAAAACCCAAATGGTAAATGACTTTTGAGAAATGACAGCTGGGGTATAAATAAGATAAAAGATGATATTTAATAAGTGCGGAAAGTTTTTGAGGGCTGTTTTCGTCAATGGCTGTTTCTGTCTTGCATCTGTCAGTTTCATCCTACCTTCCCCTCTCTGCATTTCCCTTTCCATTTACCCCCCCCCCCCTCGGTTTTTTCCCTCTGTTTCCTTCTCTGTTCCACACCTACGCTTTAGGAAGCCTGTCAGCCTGGCAGCCGTATGATCAGACACCAACCACCCACTGACACGTTGGGGACCTCACACCTTCCGACGAGACTGTGCACCATCTTCTGCACGGGAGCAGATGACTGAGACCGTTGGCCGTGTTGTCAATTTTAAACTCTGTCTGAGTCAGACTGCACTTAACACTCCCCAGCCTCACACACGTGTATCCATACAGCACACACACACAAAACTTGGCCTTGTTTAATTAAAAACTAAAGAGACCCCCATGAGACCTAACGGGGTCTCAGAGACCCATCAGCACCTACTCCACAGGTTCTCAGTGGGTCTCGGTGGATACTGGGTTAATTCTCCTGGCTACACTCTTATTAAGCACTCAGCCAGACGCCGTGACCCCCATCCTCAGGGTAGAACTTGCTAAAAGGAGGAATAATTTTTAATTACGAGCGTTTACGCTTTGCTGAAATCACCTCGCACCCCTCGGGTTGAAGAACGGGAAGACGCAGCTGCAACAACCTCCGCAAGGGGGTCAAAAATCAGCCGGACGCTCGGCACGCCGAGGAGGACCGCCGTCGTCTTGATCTTGTATTGAGCAGAAGTGATGCGCCTCGGCGTTTTACGCTTTGTTCGATGCTTCTTCTCGCACGCTTCGCTCGACGCCTGTCCCCCTCACCTCCGCAACCCGTCACGCCGACCCCCCGAACGCCCCTTAGAGCGAAGCGACGGGCGAACGACGACCCGTCTTTCCCGAACGCCGGCCGGTTGCCAGCCGATGGCGGGTGCCAGATTGGTGGGAAAGGGGGAGGTTTATTCCAAAAGTTTATTCCAGTTCAGTCAAAATATAACAGCACTCATTTGTCTCAGGGCTGAGAAGATGCGGAGGCAGCGAGCGCGACGAAACCCATTGGCGAACATATGTTGTGTATGATGTGCGGCCGCCATTAAGAGCTGCAGCTTCCACCTGTCATGTGACCATATACTGCGTGGGACAAATATTCTTAGCGCTGTGGGCTGGAAGCCGTACGATGCGACGCCGCTGAATCGGGCACTTGCACCAATTCTGGAACAGTCACCTCCAAGTCTCCATGACGGTTCGCGTCATGCTTGCGTGTTCAGAGGAGTATCGGTCGTCGACTAGCGTCCCAGGAAGCCAGGCGGCAGAGGACACGGCCGACGTGTCGATGGCTTGGGGAGAAGAAGATGGAGTGCGGAGGTCTGCGTTGTGAAGAAACAGGGAGGATTGGTAGGCTGGCAGTTGGTGTTGAGTAGAGTTTAAGGACTGTAATGAGCAAGATCCAAACATCTCATGGTCTTCATCACAGCAGGGCCAGACCAGCAGCGATACCACAAGAGACGCCCGTCTGCAGAGACACTGTTGCATCAACCCATGTTCTGACACCCATGACACTGGAAGCCTCAAACCACTCCCCCCCCTCCACCACCTCAACCTAATGAATGAGTAGCAAAGTCAAAGTCTCCATCTTAATTTCAGGTACATTCTATCAATTCAGCCTTTCTTAGTTCCAGGCTTTATAACCGGCCTGTGAAGCACCACCGTGGAACTATTTTAAAAACCCATCAAAATGGAGATAAATAAGAACATTGTGGGAAGGAGAAGGAGTCCATCACACTTTGTGGAGGACTGGAATTTTGCAGGTTGCGGCAACCCAGGAAAACCGGAATCCCAGCCAGGCTTAGATGTGTTAGTCCACTTCCACAGTGGGGCTTCCGATCTCCAGCTGTGCCTGGAACAGTCTAGGCAGCAAATACCCTCTGCCCTTCCAGGGCTCCATGAAGGAGCCTAGTAGAAGGACACAGAGCTGGGGGTATAACCCCCTCAGTTTAAAGAGCAGCCTCAGTCAGAAGGTGCTTTTCCCTTAGATCCAGTAGACATTTTGGTTCCTTCCAATCAAAAAACCCCACATCTCCAGGAAATGCTTCTCCCCACATGGGACATAAGCAAGTATCAAAAAAACGTGCAAGAGAGCTGAAATATGGGACTTGACAACCGTACATATGTCACTTGACATGGTTTTGGTTGAGCTAATCTCTCTGGCTATAAACAGAAGCTGTGGGTCCACAGAATTACATTTTCATTTCTTTAACATCTCACCTCCCACCTACTTTAGAGATCGGCTTTTGTGTCACTGTGCTGCAAGTACCGTACAAGCATTAGAGGGAAGGATGCTGGAAAACACGTGTCCACCAAAGCAGTCCAAACACCCAGTCCAGTCTAATCTGAGTGTCAAAAATATTGTAAAAACATGGTAAATATTCAAAAAACCATAACTTGTTCCTCTAAGGGAGGCACAGTGGACTGTAGGTCTGAATTCAGCTCAGTCCGTGTGGAGATTGTTCTCCTCGTATCTGTGTGGGTTTCCTCTAGATTCTCTAGTTTCTCCTTTAAGTCCACATGCTTCAGACTAATGTGTGTGGGGGGGGGGGGCTACATCTCTCAGCCTTGCGTCCACTCATTCCTGGGGAGGACAACCCTGGGAAGGAGCTTCTGCTGGATTCGCGGAAGTTTGTCCATCGCTACCGTCTGCAATGCTTTTATTTTTCACTCCGTACGTTCGCAGAAAACGGTGTTTGAATGACAAAAACAAGCGACAAAACCCCCCACAGTGAGCAGTGAATCCCATTCCAGACCAGGATATTTCATACTCACTGGGAGCCATGTAGAAACACAAAACAAACGTCTGTGGACAGTGGGAGGACATCCGTGCCAACGTGGGAAGAAGTTTAGTTCAGCTGAGTTTAAATATTCACTTTGGGGGTTTATTTAAAAAAATAAATAAACGATCGAGCGAATCGATCTAAGATTTCCAAGAGGAGTTCTGCCGTTCTTGAAAGATGCGCCCGGATTTTCCAGGAAAGGTGGAGAGCGGGTCGCTGTAGAAGTTCTGAGCTGACAAAACCAAACGGGAAAATATATGTCAGTGTTTTTCGCCATTATAACAGGCATCCTGTGGTGAGTGTGGCTGGGTTCCCGGGGGGGTTAAGCGAGGACACTGGGGCGGTTTCCGTAACGCAGTATATATTACAGCACAAAGGCGGCAGTGAAAGGTTACAGACCAGAAGCCTAACTGGAAATAATGCTCTTTCGACCCAATAAACCTGCAAATTGCACAACTCCTGCCGCAGTTGAGCAACATACTTCCACGAAATCTGCCCAGCTCTACAAACATCTAAATCGCCGCAGGATTGTAAGCTGGAGAAAAAGAAAAGCGTGACATCGGAAAGATCTTCCTAGTCACATCTGCCGTGTTAATGATCTAACAGTAGAACGTTTTTACCACCAAGTAAACTAACTAGCTAACCCGAGCTAAGAGGAGCTTTCCTGAAACCAGGTAAGGTCAAAATAGTCAACGTACAAGAAACACCTTTGTGTCCTCAGGCTGCCGTCCGTGACCCGCGTGTTGCACCTTTGAGAAGGATCGTACGACGTTTCTTCGGCGAACGTCCGAAGGCGCGTCCAGGGGTGGCCAAACACGAGGCAGCAGAGCAGAGGAGCGTGACGATGACATTTAAGTAAAACATTTGGGGGAAAAAAAGCTTTTTCAGACCAAAGAAAAAGAAAGGCGCCGCCGAAAGCCCCGCAAATTAACCAAGGCGGAGGAATCAATTTTCTGTACAGGGACGGCTTGTACATTATATAAAAAAATTTCAGCGTAAAAAGCCGATATGGAACCGTTTCGCATAAAACGATTAAAATCACAGGTTTTCCGCAACTCTGATGGAAAAAAATTTCGACGAAAATGTAAAACCCGCCGTTCTTACGTCCGACTGAACTGAGATACGACGTTAGGCAGACGGGCCTCACGGCGCCTGAGCTGCTTGGTTTGGGTTCGAATCCAGCCCGCTCTTCTCCGTGTGTCTGCAGGAGTTTCCTCCCACAGTCCAACGGTATGTGTTTCACATTAAAAGGCCCCTGCAAATTGCCCACAGCGTCCGTGCGCGTGCCTACGCGGCCACCCGTTACGCCCAATGGCTCTGGGATAGGATCCAAACCAGGGTTAAGCAGTTCCTGGTAATGGATGATTTTTGGGAAGTCCTCCAGCCCGACTGCTCTCTAGATCCACACTGAGATAAACGTGTCACGAGCCCGAGCTGCTTGCGTGGAGGTTCATCTCGTAAGCAGCGAAGACGCTGTGCGCATCTCCTCCTGGGCTCTTGCAGCGTTTGGACTAGAAACCTCAGCAAGTGTTGGGGTTTTCCTTGGGCAGCGTGTTAAAATGGCTCAAGGTGTGTGACGTGTGGACCTCGTGAAGCTCAAAGTCCCGCGACCACCGGGGTCTCGCTCCGTCTAGGAAGGAGTCTCCACAAACTAAAATCTCCACCTTGTTCCGTGTTCTGAGGAACATGTATAATCCTCTTGTTATCCCCTCTTGCTCCAGGGGTAATGGCTTTTTGAATAGGTATCGACTGGATTGGGGTCTTATCACATTGACAGGGATTTTAATGAATGGAAGAGTAATTACGTCTAAATTACAGTAATTACCCAAAATGGCAGGTCGTTTTTTTCTCCCCCCCCGAGAGAATGAAAAACCGAATGAGGGCAGGAAGCTGCCTTCTCCAAGAACTGAGAAACCCGTGTCTTTGGGTCTATTGTCACTCCTGGCCATTTTCCCATCAGGAGACAGGAAATTCAGGACAGCCGACGGGTTTGAGGATTGAAGGAACACGGCAGAAGACGTGACGGCATCTCCGTGAGCCCGAGGGGGCTTCCCTCACGGTTTTTTGTGGGTCGCAGAACTCCACATGCGGGGGATGTATGGCTTACACTCTCAAACCAGGTGCCGGGGGCTGAGGAGTGTGCGACTCGTTCATCTCCCTCCAAGGCTTTGTTCAAACTCCAGCACAGCCTCAAAACCTCTTTATTGCTTTGACACCCCTCACGTCTCCAACGAAGCAACAAACACGAAAAAGAAACACCCGATTTCTGCTTCACCCGTGTGGTTAGAACATCGCGGGATGCCACGCGAGCCTAAAGCGAGGTGTCTCCAAGTCCTCGTTGGAAGTTGACAGGATGGTTGGAGGTTTGAGTAACACCATCCGCTGCTCCTTTGGACCGGCACCTCACCTGAATTGTTGGTGCTCGGTGTGCAAAGCTATGTGATCCTTGGGTGACAGTGAGGAATTTCTTGCATCATCTCAGGCTGGAAATAACAAACGTGCCCAAGGTGGCAACAGGGTACAGACAAAGCGGCCGTGGTGAGAGAGCAGAAACATCCCGCCGACGCACGTATCTGACACATGTTCAGAAGCATCCCGAAGGAACCGCTGCTGAATTTGTCAGCTTTTAAATCCACGGTTTTACCGCAAAATCCATTCATAGCCTTTTATGAAGGGCTTGACAATAACGTTACTTCTCTTCCTCAGTCCCATCGGTGGGATTGTTTTAGACGCGCATCACCTCACCAATCTGCTGAAGAATCCTCGGGGTAAAGGAGGATTCACCTGAACTTAGACCAGGCTTTTTCGCTTGGAAAAACCCACACTTCTCTTTTTTTTTTACAACCGCAGAGGGTCGATTGGTGCTGTTTTACATCTGGGTGGGTTTCACGGGTTTCGTAGCCGACTACTGTACCCTGGGAAGCTCTTCGCAGGTAAAACTCCGAGCGCAACCTGCCTGTCACACCCCACCTGCTGTGACGGTTTTGTCGACGGGAATACTACGGTATTCCACGTTTAGCGACGCGCCAAAGTGCATCTCCGCTTCATTAACGTGTCACCAAACTGACGTGTTGCAGATCAACCCCTCGTAGCAAATATTCTGAACAATTGAAATGTATAGCCACCTAGCTTGGAATGTACTTTCGATCGATCTACACGGACCGACAAAATGAAGGTCGGGCTCATGACTTTTATGCCACCGGTGGTCCTGAAAATCAGCATCCGGACCTGATCTTCCCCCTGTTTGCTTTGTTCGCTCATTTTCTCTTTCGGACACTGTTCTCCGCAGGGTTCCCCCCCGTGGTTTCCTCAAAGGATGGCTTCTCCAACACACCACTTTGCCCCCAGCCCAGGCCACACCGTGCTCTGCAGGGGACCTTCCAGCGGGGCACCGACGCACCACTAAGAGCTAAAGATCTGCCCGAATCGGCGGTCGGAGACACCTTTGTAGAGTCAAACCCATGTGCGGCCATTTTTTTCAGCTCACACTTCTCCGCGAGGCACTTCCCAACAAGCGGAGCACACGTATCGTTTCAGATGACTCTCCTTCATCTAGGTTACTGCAGCAGGAGAAGGTTCGAACCAAGACTCGGCAACAACCCTAAACGCGACTTCTACAGCCACATGTAAAGTACGCCAACATAACTGACCTTCTAGCCTTCCAGCCACTTTGGTCAAGACTTCTGAGCCAACATACAAAGAAAACCTGCTGGATAAGCCACGACCAGCGAGTTAATTCCAAACAGGTTCTGCTTCTGGATGTTGCTGGATGGATGCGGATGCAGATGAGTGAAGGAATGAGGGCACGAGTGAGAAATTGAGAGGTTTCGTTTCACGCGTCTTAAGACGTTGTCGTTCCTCTGAATAACGTCGGAACAAATGAAGGTTGAAGGTGACATTTTTTTGAGGAGGAACGTAGAAGGTAGCAGCTTTCTCATTTGGGGAGTTGCGGAGGGCAGTAATGCTGATTTTCCAGCAATTACCATCGGATTTATTGTACAGGCTGCTGTATGGCTGCTCCAGCAGGAGCCCACACTCTCACACACACTCTGACAGCCGCCCCAGAAACGGACGTGGTCCCACCGCACCGCAAATACACCTTAATGAATAAATCAGGGCGGTAATTACAACGCCGCTTTCTCGGACCACCGCTTTCTCCAGCCCGAGCGAGAATGAGGACGGTGACAACAAACCCGGCGGGGCTTTGAGGGTGGAGAAACGTCAAGATTCCCGGCGAATTAAACGATTACAATTTGCTCTCAGTTAAAAAATGTTAAAGTGATATTTTCACGCGGCCCAGAGACCCGGTTACGCTGCTGTCGATCATTCGGGGGGCCTTTTGACGATTGTGACAACTTGTTCCCTTCATTTTCTGCTGTATCATTAACTGTCACTTACAAATGGGACGTGGAGCAGGAAACTGATGGGTCCAGCAGCGCAGCTCTTCTCCTGCTCTGCTAAAGCAGGGAAGGGCTCTGAACGCTAAATAAATGTAAAGCTATTCTAGATGAAAAATGACCCGCATATCTAACCAGGTAACAGGTTGTGTTCCTTTCAGGACCACCACCCCCCCCAGATGCGTGATTTATCTTTGGCTTGGAGACAGTTTTGTTTTCTCAATAACAAACCAAAGAGCCACGACAGGTGCAACTCAGAGCTTGGCGCTTTTTTCCCGGTATTTACTCGATGCCTCCTAAGAACAGGAGCCGATGAGGGTCTGGAGGAGTTCAGGAAGCTTCTCCTCCGTTTGGCTCAATTCGCGGCGCAAACGGCGATTTTGAGACCCTCGCCGGCGGCGCGGCGACTTTCCACGTTTCTTTCGTGGGGGGCAACGTCGGGGGTTAAAGAAACTGTTAGACAATCTTTGAAATGATTTCGCACGTTTCTTTCCACACCAGGCAGTTCTCAGCGCGTCAAGACTGGGATTCGAACCCGAGTGGGACCCGTGTTTCCTCCGTCTGAGAACTTTTTTTTTTTATATGAACAAATGATGGATGTTACACAACCCAACACGACTGGTCCACGCCACAAACAGCGTGGGTGTGGTGTCCAGTAAACACCCCCCCCGCCCCCCCAGCTATCTGCTCTCCCCTCGATCCGCGAAACCCATCGATCAAAATGTTTATTTTATACCGGACCGCCTGATCTAAACGGACCGGATAACATTCCGGAGCAGGAGGGGAGCCGCGGCGGGGGGTGACGTGCGTAAAAGTGGAATTGATTTGTGTCGATGAGGAAATAATTCGGCAATTCAGCTCGACCCCACCACCACCCCCCCCCCCACACACACACACAAACACCCAAACCGGAGCACCGCCGAAAATAACGACATCCCCATCATCTCGGACCTTCAACTTCGACACTTCGAGGCTTAACGGGCCATTTCACCGCGACAATCTCGCCCTAACGCGTCTGCGGGTCTTCTGTGGCGCTGAACGCCGTTCACGCACAACCCGAAGGTTCCTGGTTCGAATCCCACTCGTCACTATCAGACGCCGCCGCGGACAAAGGGGTCTGGCGGACGGGCTGAACAATAACAGCCCGGGAGAAGTGGGTCGCAAACCGAACGGGGACGGAGAAATCCCGCCTAAGTTGGGAGACGCTCCACTCCGCGCGCCTCAGCCTTACCTGCAGGACACGGTGATCTCCACCTTGGTGGCCGGGATGTTGCCCGTGATGGGGTCGAACTCGTACACTGAAGCCATGTCATCCAGTTTGTCCATAACGTCTTCGTCCGTGAGCGCCGGGGGCTCAGGGAAGCGAAGCCCGACCACCCCCCTCCCCGGCGGCGAAGTCTGCCCGACCAGCCCCGCAAACTGGCCGCTTTCGCTCCGGCGCGGTGGGCGTGGGATAGCGGCGGGAGGGCGGCTGTGACACGCGCCGATCGCCGCGAAGCCGCCGGGAAGTGCGGTCGCGTGGCCGCAGCGCTCGGCTGCACGTGAGCGAGCGCTGGTGTCTCCCGCGCGGAGCCGTGCGGGGGTCGAGAGCGGCGAACTCCACCCTCCCCCCCCAGCACCGGCTCTGCTCTCCCCGCCGAGCATTTGTCAATCACGCACATGCGGTCGGTTCCCCCGCTTATCTCTCACGCCACCGCACGCGGGACATCTGCGCCCCCCCCCTCTTTTAAAACATCATTTTCGTTTACTGCGCTATTTTAAACATCCCCTATTAACCCCCCCCCCACTTGGCGTGTTTTCGCGGTGGCGCCCTCGCTGTCGAGCCGCTTACACTCCAGCCCACGCATTTTCTGCGTTGCATAAACCGCATCCGTGGAAAAATCGCATTGTGCTGTTTGCTGATAAAAGCGTCTTTTCTAACTATTACCAACCAGCGCGGAGGACAAAGAAAAGCAGCGAGTGAAGGTAAACCCTCGCGAACCTTCAGCCTCGACAATGTTAATAGACCCCGGAATAATCCCGATAATAAAACTAATAAGGCAAATGAAAGGTATAATAATAAAAAAATCTACATATTTGACACACCTGCGGACCACAGTGTCACGCAGTCCGCGCATTATTGACTGCGTGTACCGTGGGGCGGCTGTGTGGATTCGGAGTAAGAACTTCAACCCGAAGGTACAACAGCAGAAACGGGATGCGAACCAGCAACCTTCAGACCACGAGGTGACGTCATGAGCAGGACGCAGCTCTCGTGAAAAGTCATAGAAATTTAATCCCCAGAAGAAGTACTGAGAAACTCCTCCTAGCAGGCTTGTCCACGTTGTGTGTGTGTGTGTGTGGGGGGGGGGGTAATTATAAATCCCAGCGTCTTTATGCCCCTTATTATAACACAGTGAGTGGGTTTCTGGAGCAAAGCTGCAGGGCCCGAACGGAACGGCCAGGTGTGTGTTCAGCACCCCGCAGCCGGACAGCTACCGACACGAAAACACGGACGCGAGCGCCTTGTTTCCACAGTCCTTCCACACACCTTCTGAACCGGCTTTATCTCTCACTATCGCTTTTATAAAAACGTAAAGCAAATGAAAACACCAGACCTCTCGTCGTAACCCCGACTCCACATCTTTGCAGACATAACTCAGGTCCGAGCCGTAACTCGTGCGATCGGCTCATCTTTAAATTATATCTTTTCTGGTCTTTCTGCTCCTGCACTTTCCTCCTGCTCACAGATCCTACATCTATATGCTTTATGTGTGACTCTTCACACACCTTGGCAAGACAGGGTACGGTTTACCCGCTGAACTAATGGTACTACTGGTTAAGAGTAGGGCTACTAGCGAATCGCCGTGGTTACGTCTAACATCCACGTAATGCCGGAGGTCTGACAGCTGAACATTTCCAGTCCATCTTGTGGGCCGGTTGGACATTCGGCATCACTGTAATTGTTATCGACAGGCTGTGGAATAAAGTCCTCTGAAGAACCCTGGCCTGGAACCTCCGCTGGGTGATGGAATCCTTCGCACGGGCATTTAAAAACAATACGCACTTCCAAATATTCAAAACAACCCAGATTCACTATTAAATAGTTCTTATTTTCAATTGTGAGGAACAGGTTGAAAGAGAAGAGCATGACAGCTGAGTGTAGGAGATGTTGCCATAAATCCAGCACCCCGGGAACCATCCCTTGTGCTAATATGCCACACGACAGCATCGCTGAAATAATACCGTCTAGCTCCCATGATGCATCTGTTAGAGATGCTTTCCATTTCTTCTTAGCATACCTGTCTTCTGGGAAATAATAATGATGTCTGCAAGCCTCCACTCTCGCGTTCTTCTGTTTTCCAGTTCAAGCGTGGAAAAAAAAAACTACAAGCATGTGACACATCTTGGCGAAACGAGAAGCCGCTGCTGGACTTCACCTCGCACCGATGTCCTAAAAATCCCTAATGGCTTTTCCGATAAAGAGTTTAAGAACGTAATTCACATCCTTCTCATTTCTTTAAAACACCAAGAGTCCGGCAAAGCAACCGTTCTCACCTAACTGCAGATTTTTTTTTTTTAAACAGGAGGGGTGCACCGAAATGTGGGACTGCCTTGAACGACAGAAACCACAGGCAGGCGCGTGGCAGATGATTCCAGAACGCAGCTGGAGCAACACGGCGTCGCGGCAACCGAGCGAATGTTGTTTGAGGAGCCAGGAAGAAAAGGAAGCATCGCGCGGAACCTGCTTCGCTCGTCACACTCGAGGCGTAAAATTTCCCTTCGCCCCCCACGTTCATTATATCGTGCATGGAAATGGGACAAAGTTCATTTCATCGAGAAGGAAGCGCAGCCATAAAATGCTCGCAGAAGGCTTTGGAGCCAGAAGGTAGTAGGCAGTAGTGTGGTGTGGATCTGCCGGGGGGGGGGGGGGGCTTGTGAG
>UFQX01000113.1:156072-221495 GCA_900497675.1 Arapaima gigas
GGGGGGGGGGGGGGGGGGGGGGGGGGGGGGGGGGGGGGGGGGGGGGGCTGTAAACAACCAGTCAAATCGGATGCTTGTTCTTGGCCGTTTCTCCGGTCTGGTTATCCCAGGATTTAATTATCCGCCGCAAACTGTTCCCGTCGTCCGCGTCCGTGTGCCGGAATGGCTCAGCTCACCCGGCGGCAGTGAGGTGGGAAAAAAAAAACAAACTAATACAATATGGAGACCTTGTCCTGCTGCTATCTAAACACATCCAGGCTGCAGAAAAACGCCACAGCAGCTCGTGCTTGGAGAACGTTTAAGAAAACGACTGCGGCGTAAACACTTTTCCCGGCGACTGACAGCCCACCGCTTCCGAGGGCAGCAAAGGAGCTGGTTTAAGCTGGTGGCATAATTCTGAACTTCCTAGCAAAGAGGTGCAAACACATACAGTATTTGGGCGGGGAGGGGGGAACAAACAAACAAAAAAAACAGACGGATGAGGAATCTCGGTGAAAACGGGTGAAGATGAAACCATCGGAGAGGTTGTGCTTCGCCCATCGCTATTCCAGGCCCTGGTAGACAGAGCGAGAAGCTCCTTTGGAGACAGGCGTCTAGACCCTAATCTCCCGCCTACTGTGATGCATTCCTGTTAAAACCTGCAGCTGAGAGCATTGCCAGAGATCCTGCTCATAAACTGCCCTAGAAGGATGAGGTTGGTCTCCACACACGGTGTAAAGGGCGAGGTACTTTGCACTTTGATAAGACTTTCATGCCGCCGTGGGTAATGTTTCACCTGAGTGACAAAAGGCTTCGGTCGCACCCTCTCAGACCAGAGTCCTCCCATTGCCGCGCAGGAGACGGCGCCGTGGACCCAGCGCGATGGCGGAGCTGGCGTTCTACCCGGCCGTGGCTTTGACGTACTTCTTCGGAGTGCTGCGGGCAAGCCGTGAAGACCGGGTGGAGCTGAACGACGGAGCTTCGCTCAACGTCTTCTGCTTGTTTGTCCTCGCCCAGCCGACTTGCCTTGTTCTCGGAGGCTACACCGGAATGGCTGCCTACCTGCTCACCGCCCTCATATCCTACAACTTCCTACCCTGGAAAAAGGCCCAGGAGTCCAGGAGAGGGTCTCAGAAGAAAGACGAGGCAAAGAAGAACAAATGAAGGCATCAAACCTGCAACTCCTCCCTCGATGACGACTGCGAGCTCTACAATGCGCCGCAAGATGGACTTGAGGTTTGATTTTTGTGTGATTTCAAACTGTGAGGCACCTCTGCAGTTAAGAAGAACTTTTCTTGGTCTTGGACATCTTCCAGCAGAAGGCAGAGAAGGACAAGCCGCCGGCCTCCTCGGGTGTCCCCCGCAGACACGACTCCAGCGCTTTCCTCCTCCTTTCCCTGCTGCCTCATTCGTCCTCACGCAGAATAACAATGAATCGAATCGCTAACGCTCGGCACGAGATGTCGTCGGCAAAAACGTACGTTCTGCCGAGAAGAAACGGACGTTCCTTCACCATTAAAAGGGAATCCGTGCTGCAATAAAACACAGTCATGAATTTAATTTCCTTAATGAGTCCCTGACAAAGCATCTGCTTCTTGTCCACACCGTCGGCACATTATTTCCTCGCCGCCTCCATTTGGAACCGATATCAGAATAATAATCATTTTTATAATAATAGTAAATTTTAGGGAAAAAAAAGAGAAAGCATTACAGGCATTAGGAGAATGGCTTCTGCTTTCTGGTCGCTTTCATCAGTTAGACTGTAGAGCCTGCAGTTTGGCTCATCCAGACTCGAGCAGATCAAAGGCACGGCGGAGAGGGAGAGCGCAGGGGAAGGGGGCCGTTGTACGGTTGTACTGATAAGAGACGGAAAACGTTTTCCTGAACCCTCTTAGAAGGTCCGCAGGTTTTTTAATTGCGATCCCTGCGAAGGCGAGGCTCCGCCGGGGGGTGGGCTGCGGTACCGCCTCCTTCCGCCCTGCCGGTGGCACCACCTTCAAAGAGCACCCAGAGGGATCGAAAAAGTCCAAGCTGACCATCGTGACGTTTCGTGGCGGCCTGCAGCACACCCGAGGAAGGTGTCAGCTTTCAGGAGGCAACCTCCCCTCCCCACCCACGGTGGAAAAGGCTGATTAAAGAACCCTCACTTAGGCCTCCCCCAGGGGACCCCCCAGGTTAGTATTGGCACATATTCCGTGGTGCAAAATTCGCTCAGTCAACGTACAGAATCCTCTGCATCCCCAGAAGCCTGGGGGGGCAGACTCGTGCAGCGTGACCTCGGCAGTGCCCCCCACCCGTCCCAAATTAAGCAAAGGGATGAATAGCCTGTCAGATGCAGTGATACATCGCTTGACGGGCCACTGAAATTTCAATACGTGCTCCTGGAGCTGTGGAAAAGGTCAAAGGAGTGCGTGAAATCAATGGCTCTCTCCACTCCTGCAACCTCTGAACACAGAACATCACTTCACCCACGTCTCCAAGAGGGGTCAGTAAGGCCACCAACATCAGCTTCTCCAAGGATAAAACATGACTTGGTGAGCTTCGGTGTACAACAGGGCATCTTTTCAATGCAACCGGATTCTGTCCCTCATGCGGCAGAGGAGGGAAAGAGAGGAGTTTAGATCCGGCGTTTAAAGAAGCGTTTTGTGAACAGGACGACGATGAGGCCAGTCGGTCCCCCCCCCGAATCATTTATTGCAACACGGACGTCACCGGGGCGTGGCTTTTTCGTCTGTTCCGCCACGCCGCCGATCTGTCGCGTTCCCGTTCCGGGGGAGAGGGTCGGTGCCAGGTAACCACGGCACTAAACGGCATGTTCGGTGGGATCAAATAAAGCAACAAGGCTGGCATTTGTCACAAACAGTGACAGGTATTGTGACAAGGCTAGTCTAATGGGAACCTGGGGCTTGAGGGATGAGAGGTTGGTTTTAAAAAAAAAAAAAAAAACCAGCTTCCTGCAGCTTCCGGAAAGGTCGCCCCGCGCAGAACAACACCGTATTCCACGTCGCCCTTGTCTTTTAATTAATTATGAGCATCTTTTTCATCCCTGTTGACATGCACTGCTTGACCCACCTGCTGAAACCAAATGAGCAGCTAAAGCATTGAGAAAAGTACCGCACTTACCCTGTGAACCTTGAACAAAAAAAGAAGAGAAACTGTTGTTCTGGCTTCTGTGGAAAAAGGAAATCGATAAGAAAAACATAAATCCCCGTTTGTCGCAGGTATAATACGATGGGAAACCGTGGTCGAAACCCCCCTCCCCCCCTTCCCCTCCTTTCTAAAATAAACGCGCGTTGTCTTCATTGGTTCGGTTTTATTTCACAGGTGGAACAATGGAGTCATCGTTTAAATAAAACATAGTTACAATATGTACAACCAGCAATTTACAGTTTGGTCTCATGCACGTTAAAAAAGAGGGAAGCAGGGTGAGCTGTACAAACATTTACATTCCTTAGAAAGAACATGTGCAATAAAAGGCACCCCTGACCCTGGGCTGCCACTCCTGAGCTCAGTCCACTCTCACCCGGATCGCAACGGCAGTGGACAGACACACCCAGGAATGGTACGTGCCCCCCCCCAAATCACCCCCACCCCAAGCGGGTACTCAGGTGGCACTTTGGCGAGCTACAGTACGCCCTTCCGGTGGGTGTCGGGGCAACGTCCGTCCAGCGCACCCACTGACCGCTAGCTGAGAAGCGCATGCCGAGAAACTCTGTCCTCTGCTCTGTCTATAAAGCTGTGACGTGGGAAGCCCGCCTTCCCACCCGGGCCTCCCGGTACCTGGCGGTCCGAAGGTGACACCGTCCTTCCAGGGTCAACCTAAAACTCAGACGTCCGTATGAACGCCTCTCAAAAGCTCAGCGTTTACATGGTGCCGCCATCATTATTCCTATTAACTACAGTGCATTTAAAAGCTTCAACAAGTGGCTATGAGGCATGAATGGGCCAGCAGCTTATGATACAGTCTCAGTGACATTTTTTTTTTATCACAAATGTCTGCTATCTACAGGGCGGAGTCGGATTAGTAAGAACTCCTCTGGGATTGCAGAGGAAAGAGGTCGGTAGCGGAGAAGAACCGGGGATGGGAGGTAAGGCAGAATGGCAGAATCACCTGCGCACGACGTGAGGGCCAAAGTTCATAGTATCGGCTTTGGGCGGGGGCGGGGGGCATTCAGACAATCGAGGGCTTTAGGGATGATGACTTTTGAAAGGATGCAAAGGTGCACTAGAGAAGGCCTTAGGGATGCAGTCATGGCGTTAGCTTCACCCTGACGCAAGTAGGCCTTGGAAAGCATCACGGCAGCATCGCCTCCACCGAATGCTCCTACCCACCCCCTCGTGTGAATAAATCGGGCCCAACTCCAGCCCCGTCCCAATTTCGCTGACCAATCCTTCTCCACCTCTGACCGCAGCAGACATAACTGGCGCACACATGCCTCCGATAATAAGTCCACAACAAACGCACACGGCATCGGTCTACACGTTAAGCGGGAGCGAGTTAAAGCTACTACGGCAGGAGCGAGTTAAAGCTGCTACAAAACTTTCCTTACAGTATCGAAGAAGACACGGAGAGGCGATATAAAAAGGAAACATGCAAAACAAATTCAAGTGTCGCTACGTTTATAAAGCACCTAAAGACAGGTTGATTGGCACAGCTATAGAAGTAGGCATTTAGGGTACCAACAACGGACTCTCACAACCCCCACTGCCCAGTGGTGCCCCTCTGCCGGTACATATTAAGAAGGGCAGCATAAGGAGGGCTAGAGCAGCATAGCAGGTCCCAGATGTCAGTCCTGAAGAAGCCTCAAAAGAGCACGATCGTCTGCCACATTCTTGGGCAAATCCAACAGTCTGGAGAAGTTAGCACCAGCGGCAGCCAATTTGCTCCACTTGAAAAACAGCAACAAGTGGTGGAGCCACCCAAAGAGGACACTGCCAGACAGATACTGGTGACACAAGCTTGAGATCTGCTTTTTCACACCACGGGGGGGCAGGGCGGGGAGGAGGTGAGAGAGCGGGACGTTTCAGCAAGAATTTTTGGGGCCCGAGGCTCACCTTGTCGGCCGAGGGGAGGGGAGGGGAGGGGAGGGGAGGGGGGGGCATTTGTGCTGAGATGGTTGGAACAGCACAAACAAAGCGGCTCAGTTAAAACCACCCGGTCGACTGCTTCGATAACCCAGCAAGTACTTAGGAACGATGCTTGTTTGACCTAAACAAATAACTTCTTTCAACTTAAGGAGTAAAAGGTGCATTGTATGCAGACAATGTTAAAAAAAACTACAGGCCAATATTAGCACCATTACCCATGAGCATTTAAAAAAGTCCTCCTCTTTTTTAGAGTCACCTGCTGAACAAAGCACCGCAACACAAAGAGATCAGGGCTGTGGGTGGTTTAAAATATATATGACTCGGCTCCTCCAATACACTTCAGCACATTTTTTTTTAACGTACCAGCCGAGGTGATGTTTGCAAAATAAAAATAAATTATTCACAAGCGTCCCAGCGGTATGGAGGCGGAGCCTTTTTTGGCCATCTGAAAGAGGTCCTGTCCTCCAAGGTGACTGGTATAGATTACTAGTGTGTGCAGATTTCTCCTCGCTAGCGTGCGACTGGAACACATTTTGATTGTGGTGATGAATATGTTTCATTAAAAAGAGAATCCGCCTGAGGGTCCAGGGAAACTAGGTCCTACTGAGGAGATGAACAAACCGAATGCACAGGGATCCTCAGCAGAAAGGCCAGAAGGTTCTCCAACACACACTGGGAAACTTATAAAATTCATCGCAACAATCAGAGTCCCTAAAAAAAAAAAAAAAAAAAAAAAATCAAGATATTAAAGGGTTACGTTGGCTCTAGTCTTCTGGTCAACTCTACTGTACTGGTTTTAGGGCACTTTCATGCCACGTCGTCTTTCACTCTAACCGCTGAAGTTCCTTGCAAATCTTTAACTGTCTTAAATATACACAGAGAATGTTATACTGGTATAAATAAGACTTAAGCACTAAGCATCGCTGGAGACGATGACTTCTGGCCCTACAATACTGGCACATTTCGAATCGACTTCTTCAGCAAAGGCTTTATAAGCTGATGCCTCAACTCTGCTCAGGTAAGCAGTTCAACCTCTGTTAAGACACAGCCAAGGGTATCATCTCTCCTGGATTCTGCCACTTTTCCTGGGGTTTCTGAAAGCAGGCTCAGCTTTTCAGGGACAGCGGAGAAAAAGGCGGTAGAGTCCCAGACAAGTCAGCTACGAGATTAAGAGCCTGGGAGGCAGGAAGGACAAAAGTGCTTTAATAAAGCAGTCGATTCTTCCGCAGGTAACTTTTTCAACTGCTTGAGGTAGGAAACTTAAAATTCAAAAAAAAAAAAAACTAAATAGGTCAAAAGCATTACAAGGACCTAAGTTAGTCAGCTTTTGTTGTGATCTGTCTGGCGGCTTTTTGCTCTTTGATACGTTCAGCAGCTCACAGAGAGCAAAACGGCACAGCGTGACTCGATCAAGAAGCGGGCCGCGGACCCAAAAACGTCTTGAACGTGAGGCCACTGTGTGTTTCAGCATTTTTACATTCCATCTGAATGCATTAACTCGGGTAGCCACCTCTGCAACTGCACAAAAGGAACAGCCTCCCCTCCCTCACCGTTTTTCCTACCTCGCGTCCAGGAGTTTACTTTACCAGTGTAAACCGCAGACATTCATTTCTCTTTACCAGTCAGAGGTTGGGTAGACAGTCAAAGATGACGTACGGATGGCGTGTCCAAGATACCCTTCCTCCCTCGGCCCAGTTACACAGGTGTTCTACAAGGGCTACCTTTGGGCCCATCAGTTTTTTTTGTTTTGTAATATATATATTAAATAAATAAATTAACACATAGCATGACTAGAAACTACATATACAAATGTTCTACGCAAACAAAATGTTTAGAAGGTCACTTCCTTGAAACGTTGCTTAGTCAGGTGCAGTCCGTGAGCCCAGAATCCATGAATAAAACGCTCTACATTGCTCCGGCAGGTCTTCCAAAATCGTTTCCTTCAAATATATTGCCTGATCATTTGGAACAATGCTGCAAATATACACACTTTGAGTCTCTCTTACAGCACGGGATTTTAAAAATGGTCACAATTAAGCAGTACTGCAAATCATAGGTTGTCAGCAGGACTGAAAATTCGCAGTTGGGGAAGCTTGTGACGTTTGTGTGCCTCTGTCAGCCTGGGAACTGGCGCTTCCTCTTCAAAAAACAGGTCTCCCAGCAAGGTGCTTCACGCAGCAGTATCGATTTCAGAGACCCTCCGACCCAGGAAGAAAAAAAAAAAATGTTCAACATCGACAGCCCCACCAATCAACCTGTCATCTCTTCTTCCCCACCTTTGTCAGCCAGATCTTCACAGACATGTCACTGCAAAGGGAGAGGGGGGGGAGAAAGATTTTAAAAACACACACACACATACACACACACAAAAGAATGTGAAAGGAGAAAGAATGGGTACAGAGAATTACTCAGTCGTCTGCATCTTCAAACATTCCGTCAGAGCTCCCACACATTGTGAAGGAGGCCGACATCAGAACACATTGCCGATACACAAGAGGATGACATGGCCCTGACTCTGCCCTGCTCCTCAGTTAGACGCCACGTCGAGTGCGGACCCGGAATAAAAGCCGCAGACCTCGTCGGAAAACATCGATTTAAACCAATCACGTGTAGATTTACTGTGTCCCCCTTTCTGGAAATGGGCAGAGTCGTAACGCCTCCGAAACAAAGCTAAAAAAAGCAGTGTTTCATTTGAATGGTGAGGAACACCAAGTTCACGCTGCACTCCTCAGGAACAGATGTTTCCAGCCGTGAACTTAATCTTAATCCTTTCCAGCAGCGAGTCTAGATGGTGCTAACAGCGGCAGATAATCGTATTTCATCTGGAGACAATATGATTCTAAGTGGAGTGCAGTGTAACGTAATTCACAGGGCAGCCGTGATGGTCCATCACAGTTGCCTGTTAAAGCCCACCCTGCCCCAATTAAAAGGATTTATTCTGCTAGTGATTTAGAGCCAATTAAAAATGTATTTTTTTTTTTTTTTTTGCTAGGGGAAGGGATCCCAGACCTGCAGAATTAAAATGTTACTAAGAAGCCACAGGGTTTTGCAGCGGTGGTGTTAACTGTGACATCCTGGTTCTGGGCTGTGACCATCAGGAGAAAGTGTGAAGCAAGAGACCAGGGAAGAGATGTGGAATGTGAGAGTAAAAAGGAGGGGGGGGGGGGTCAGAGAGAGGAAGACCGTACCACAGGACAACCAGGACAGGCAGTGTTAGTGGAGGCTCATGGCAGGCTGGTGGCCCGGCCCTTGATGGCCAGCACACGCCGCGGAAGGCAAGGGGTGAGCCCTGGGACGTAGCTCCATAGCTTCACCCGGCAGTCGCTGCCACGAAGGGAGGTGAGGGGGAGGCACGGTAAGGGTGGAAGAGGAAGAGGAGGAAGGAGAGAGAAAGAAATGAGAAAGAAGAGTGTGAAGCCGAGAAATGTACTGCTTTTAAATAAAACGACCAAAAACAACTTACCCTACGCCCACAAACATGCAACATGACATGTTGAGGCAATGCCAGCGTTTTTCAGGTGGGTATAAACACCGTGACGCCACACATGCAGGGACGATCACTCAGATAAACAGCCATGTCACGCGTTGGAAAACCGTGAGACGCTCCAACGCGCTACTGGCGAGGAACTTCTTTTGCGGCTGCAGTTCACCCGCAAACCGATTGTGACGGACGCTGATGGTTTTTCCTTTGTGGAAAGCGGCTAAGAAAACCCCCAGGACGAATTTCTCGTCCATTACCCTCAACGGCTAAACACGTGACCCGAGCACCCCCCCCCCCGTGTCCAGAACTGAGGGGCTTCGCTAGTGCAATTCGGCTGCAATCCACAGCAAACAGCAGTCCTTCCCTAACACCACCTGCTCTCCGTCTTACCTTGAAGCTGTGAAAATCTGCTTGGAATTGGTGCAGATGGCGTTGATGGGGCTGTCGTGACCCTTGATCTCCCCGATGGGAGTGAAGTTTTCTACATTCCAGACCTTGAGCATGCCTCCCCTGCAGGCACTAAGCAGCATGGGTCGTCCTGGGACGTAGGCTAGAGCACACACCCAGTCCTTGTGAGCGTTGGGGATTTGCTGAGGAGACATGGAGGAAAGGATGTTAGTCTTCCTCTCGTGATCTCACTGGGCACAAGAACTTGGTCACAAAAGGCAACGGGACGCTGAAAAGCGAGAAACCTTTAGCGCAGGACGAGTGAAGAGACAAACGTGGGGCGTGAGTCATCTATCGTTGCAGGGAGCAATGACAGGAAGTGAAATGGAGAGGAGCTCAATCATCATGCCTGGAGATCCTCTACAAATCCCCTGGGAAATAAAGCAGCCCCCTCATAAAACACTGCCATGCAACCACTTATCGTGCCAAAGCGTGGTGGTAGCTATGAAAACTAGGCTTTGAGCACATTTGCGAAGACTGACACATCGCTCAAACTGTGCCGAAGACTGTCAGCATCCACTGCAGCAGAAATGCTCGCTTTAACGTGGTTTCGGAAGCAAATCACTCACTCGTGCGACTTTGGATATTATCGGTGAGCCTGCATTCTCAATTCAAACTTCAGCACTAAAACTCTCACGAACGGGCAGGTAATCCTGGGCTTTTTTTTTTTTACCTGGTAAGACTACTGCATAACACCCCTCTCTGTTTTGAAGTCAGAGCACCTTTACCCTCAGGGTTCACCTAAAAAAACATCTGAGCTGTCATGTAGTTATTCCTTATTTACTTCCATTAACCTGACAGCTGAGCTGCAAAATCTCCAGATAACTTAAAGATACGGCTTGCAGGTCATTTTCGCCCGGGTAATTATGCAGAAAAGTACAGCACAGTGACCAGTCGCCACACAGGTACCACACGCTCAAATGCCAAGTGAAGTCTTTCTGTTGTGAACTGTACAGATATTTTAATGGATTTGTCCCGAAACCGAGAAAGATGCGTGTAAAGTGACAAATAAGGATATCCACGTGATGCGTGGAGGATCCCCAGAAAAGCCAGCGGTACACGGTCATTAATATGCAAAGCGCAACAGTCTGAGTCAGTCTAGCGTACGCCTGAGTGCGCCTTCATGCCCTGCACACCATCAAAACACCTGCTGATGAATACGTAGCAATAAACAGCAATCTATGAGGCACAAAAAAACAGAAGAACTTTCTAATTTTCTTTTACTTTATGCTCTTAGATGCTGTCATTCCAACAGACCCTCAGTAAGGGTGACAGCATCCTCTCAGATCAGGGGGCTCCATTTTGCGACCTTCCCCCTTCCTGCTGAAAGCCGAGGTTCTTAGAAACAAAACTGCTGCATTTCCCCTGACTTACAACCTTGGTCTACATTCCCCCCCCTACAGATGCGCTCCTAGGCCTCTTCAACAAGGCAGAAAATGAAGAAAATGAAGACCGAGAGGATGCCGGTGGCACAAAGCTGCCGGTGAAGCTGATCCCCGCACAATTATTTGCTCCTCTTCCCTTGCGCCATCACATGAAAATGACATAATTTACTATTTCTGTTCTGTGGAACACAATTAATGGCAAAATGTCAGAAGCCATCTGAGGCCGGGTGGGAAAGTCAAAGTCGGGTCTTCTCTTGCTATGTTCATTCTCACTCTCATCCCAGCTCAGTGAGCAGTAAATTAAATAAGCCTTGGGGTGCCATCTTGTAGAGTAGCCAACAGAAAAGTGTCTGTATCAGGCCAAAGAGAAGGGTGCGAACATACCCAGGCATGGAAACCAACCTTCACACACTTCTCAGTTACTGACGCCTCCCCATTGTATCTGTAATGCTTCTGTTGTGGGCTTGTAAGAAGCTGTAATCAGCATCCTTGAGCCTACAGAGATTCAGTCCTCCGTATCATTAAAGGCCCGGCAGCTGACTTTGCAAACAGTTGGATTAACCCAGAATGCAGGATGCATAATGAAGCAGACAGAATTTTAGATGAATGAGACGGTGTACTGAAGACACAGGACAGTGTGGGTCTCTCCAAATCCAGCCATTGTGCTGACAGTAGGCAAATCCTGGAGAACCGGGTGCTGATGGCAACGGATTACAAACCTGGATCAGCTCCTGCTGTTCCAGGTCCCATTTCTTGATCCCATTGTCCCGGGAGCCGCTGAATAGCACCTCCCCCTGGGTGGCCAGGCACTCGATGCCGTCGTAGTGTGGGGGCTCGAAGTTGTGCGCTGGGCCGATGTTTCCCAGCACGCCTTCAGCCACGTCGAACACCTGCAAATATTTACCATGAGTGTGTGAGCTAAAAAAAAAAACACAGTACTACAACAGCAAAAATAAGGCAGTATCATCGTGAAATCCTAGCAATTTGACTTAATGCCAACGCCCACCTTAACGTAGTGGTCCTTTGACCCCGTGATGACACGGTCCTTGCCACCTATTGACTGGGCTACTGTTAGGCACATGACAGATCCAATGTGTCCTGTCAGCTTCCCAGCAGCTTGCATCCTGGTGACAAAAAGAAAGAAGAGAGGTGGCAGCCTGGGTAGTGTGTTCCCAATCTGACTACAGCACCCAACCAAACCGAAGGCCTCTCCTCACCTGTTCAAGTCCCACGTGCGGACAGTGTTGCCAGCAGCGGCATACAGAACAGAGCCGGCTGGGTTGAGGGCGATCTGGTTTATCTGGTATTCTCCCTGCGCTGTGGTGATGGTGCGGGTGGTAGTACCGGCGCAGGCATCTCCAGAGACAACCTGACCCGAGGACCTAGGGTACAAAAGATGGAAGGTACCTTAGGTAAGAGTCCGAGAACAGGCTCAGAAACCTAGGCTTGCTACAAAGCAGCGTTTTACAAAAACAAAGCCTTGACAGATACGCAAATCGTGGGAGAAAGGATGAGAGTAGGTTCCACGTGAAGAGGCAAACTCACGTGAGGGTGCGCACACATTTAGCGGAGTCGCGGATGTCCCACACTTTGATGTAGGAGGTGGAGACTGTGAACACCAGGCAGGAGTTACTACAATACTTGACAGAGACCACGTTGTTGGGGTGGCCCTTCAGTGTGACAATCTCCTGCCCGGTCACCAAATTCCAGATTTTGCAGGTGCGGTCTGCAAAGACAGAACAACCCAAACACCATTTGCAAAATAACTAGTAGCGTAATAGGTCTCTGTTGCAACAGTGTGAAAGAAGGGGCCATTTTACATGAACGTTTGGGGCCTGTTTATACACAGAAGGTTGGGTCTGTACTCTCTGTGTATGGAAGACTGGGGTCTCAGCGTATAAGAAACGGAAAGGCCGACATTCGGTTCGTCAGAAATAAGGCCTGCTGTCCGTTTACAGATGAAATTGCTTAGAAGGTCAAGCAGAAAACTCCAGCGTCCGACGTCGTACCTTTGGATCCGGTGAAGAGCAGCTCGTCCGTGGCATCCAGACACAAAACTGGTTTGGAGTGTCCCTCGGCCACCGAGACACACTGCAGGGGGGCGGTCCTACCCCCTTTCACACCCCCCACAGGGCTGATCACACCCCTGCCAGAAACACACACACTCGTTGGCTACCTCAAACCTGAAGAGAGCGGCACCATCTCAGAAGATCATGTCAGATTTTTTAAAAAAAACTGTGGAATGCAGCAGTGACTGAATGAATGTCTATACTATATAACAAAGAAAAGGTTTTCAAAACGGGCCTCTGTGTCAGTCGCTTCAGCGGGACCGTTTTAATGATTCGTATATCCGATGTGAGTTAAAAATGACAAATGGCGTTATTTATGTGGCGACACTGGTTATTTTCATCTCCCCAACAGATTTCGCTATTACGGCCTTCTGTAGCTGGCGGTCTACAAGTGTTCTTACCAAATAACGGACTGTTCAAGCGCCAAGCGAGCTATTTTTAATCAGCTTCAAGCTCTTTCAGCTGAACCGATATCAGTCCAACCTGAGGAGATCCAAGAGGCGCCCAAGCGTCTGTACCGGGTCACGACCGATGGGCTGGTAGAGTGTCTACTTGACTCAGCAGCATCAACATGGCAACACCCTCTTTATTTAAAGTGGTTTCTGCTCTCGATACAGGAGCGGCCAACTTCTCTGCGCCTGCGAAACTGCTAATTTATGCCATTAAAATCTCCTCAGTTGACGTACTTGTGTAAAATGTAGGACACATTTAACAAGAAGGACAACATTCACCGAGCCGGTGGTTGTACTGCAGACAGTCACTGTGCCATAGCATGTTGTCATAAATTATTACTGTACGTCTGCAGACAGAAAGGGAAGTCACTGAAATAATACATCTAGAAAAGCAGCCGACAAACTGATTAATAGATGCCCAACAGGATAAAAACCATCACTGTGGGAACAAAACTGACTTGAAAGACGTGTAGAAAGGAGGCGCTGAAGAGACTTGTCTCTGTTTTTCTCTCTCTCTCTCTCTCTGTGTATGTCTGTGCCCCACTTTTCAAACAACGGTGACAAATAAATAAACTACCAAACACCGTAAATTTCATATCTGTACACTCCCTGTCTAGCAGCACTACGGAACCTCTGAGTCCAAGGGACAGGTGTCACATGAAGACCCCCCCCCCCAAGATTTAAACTGTAAGCTCTCATCTCCTCCGCATCTCCCTCCATCACCTGAAACTGCAGCTGGTCAGGCACAAAACACCACAAAAGCCTGTCCCTCTTTCCTCTGGATGCTACAGCAGACCACAGGAGGCCCTGTGTGTCGTTGCTTTCATGATGTCGAAGGCTCCCGACACCCCCCATCTTACTGCGGTATAACATGGCACGGATGTATCTGCGCCCCCAAGATAGGTGACTACACACCCAAACATGAACAAAACCATAAAAGTTCAGTTTTAGGTCTCTTGCGTCTAACTCTCAAATCCCTCAAATCTACTGCAGCTACACAGCGCCTCCCCCAGGTGGACAACAGAACGCACATCAGAAAGAGCTTTCGGGAGCCTTCGGAAAAACAACCCGCGTTGTGACAGGTAGAGCTAAAATGCCATTGCTGCTTTATTTAGCTCTACCCTGTTTTTAGCGGTCATTTTGCCATTTTCCAAACCCACCTCCTCTCCACTTGTCTCAGCAGATCTTTTCTAAGGCCAGCAATTACCCCCACGACTTTAAATTCTCCTCACCACCCAGCAAGAAAACAATCTCTTTTATTCTCCCCACCTCCGAAATAACAAGGTGGTCCCACTGTGTCCAATCGTGCTGCACTGCAAGGGAGCCAGCAGTGCGAGATGAGGGTAGAACCAGGGGGAAAATTGGTCTCAGTGGGCCAAAGAGCCCGCCAAAGAGGCCCTAATAGGGCCGTCGCTCTGAGAGCTGATGTGTGTGACCAGCAGAAACGCGGGAACGGAGCCCAGAGAGGTGTTTGATTACTGGCTCCCTGGGAAAGCCAGACTGCTCCAGAGCAGAGAGGCCTTGCATGAGTTGCAACGATGCTGACAGATAGCATAGCGCGTGCCGCTCGGTGCCGCGGGTCCACCAAGCTGGTGAAAGTAAAGGCACTGCGGACGGACGGAGGTGCTAATATCTTGAAGTTCAAAGCAGGCTCCCATTTTCCTGATCTCACGAGCTCCTTCCCACGTTGTTCATTAAGAGCGGTACTAAACGCCCAGGAGAAGGGAACTACTGAAGCTGACTGATATCAAATTGGTCCTGTAGACGCACTGAGGTTCGTTCCTACAGGAATCAAAAGAGATCGCAGGTGCTTCAAAAATTAATAGTGAGATGGAGCTCCATCCATGTAGAACTGTGCCTCCAAATTGTGAAAATTGGGTTAGATGTACCTATGTAGGCGTCCCCCACTCCAACCCCCAGACCAAAGCAAGGACGTCACCCACGATCCCAAAGAGCCCACCAAAGCCCACTTACCAATAGCTGGATCTGTGAGTGCACACTGGGAGATAGCTCACGAGAGCCTGGCCATACCTATCCTGCTGCCAACCTCGTTCATACCCACCAGTCCCACTGCAAGCAATCCAAGCACTTGGCCAGCATCCTCAAATGGCCAAAAGCATCGGCAAGCTGAACTCTCAAATCAAAACCACCCGGAAAAAGCAGCGGCATGCATTCTGGTCAAAAAAATTAAAAATCACACAAGACACGTGCTGTATAGTGATGGGTGATGCACGACAAAGCAGAGACCTGAACCCCAACCCAAAACACAGAAAACCAGGCCTCATGCAATCTACGGTAACTCCCCAGCCAGTCTGAAACAGAGCATCCAGATTCTACCTACACCACCCAGGAAGAAAAAGCAGCTAGAAGCCAACCCACTCATCTCACAGCTAGTGTAAAATGGGGTCTGGGGTGGTGAAGTGGCTGCGGTAGCTCTGTGTGCTCAGCAGAAGGGGAATGTCGAAGGTGAAGGTGGTGGTGGTGGTGGTGGTGGGGGGGGTTGTTGTCTGAATGAACCTCCTTGAAGCTGCTTAACACAGCAGGAAGGAGTGGGCTGTAGGAAGGAAAAGGCAGGCTGAGATGGGGTTGGGGTGGCCTCTGATGCAGTGTGGCAGCATTCGTAAAGAGCGTAAACTGCTGCCGCAAATCGGTCTGTGTCACACCCTCATCTCCACTGGTGACCAAAAACGGAGGGAGCTTGGATAAATGGACGGATGAACCAATTGTAGCGTGACTCTCTGTGTCTATGACGGAGGAGGCATTGCCAGGTAATGTCATAATAAGGAATCGATGCACAAGAGGAGCAGATAAAACACATAATAGCTGTGTGAGGGTAATTGGGCCCATGAGTGGTATTTAGCAGTAGCTCAGGGCTTCGATTAGATTACTAAATATAAAACGCATGGTATGCTGAGCAACGCCTGAATGCTAAGACTTAAGATTGATGATATTCCCAGAAGACACCGTATGCCTTTGGAGTGTAATAATTATGATCGACTTAAAATGGAAATCAATTTCAGTGTAAGATTTAGTTTTACCTCCAAACTGAGTGTGGACTGAATAAAACGGAGGTCTGTTTGAATGCCGTCTAACGTAAGACGTAAGAGCATCTGTATGGTCAGATGCCGCAAGGCGACTGGCTTCCAAGCCAAGGTTCATTCAGTTGGGAGGGAAGGAACACAACACGCAGATGGGGGGGGGGGATGAAGATGGGGTGGGAGATCAATCAGGTTAGGCATGCAAACAGCAAACCCCGCCCACCGAGGGGGCGGAGCTCAAGGCTGACAAGTCAGGGCGTGTGAGAGAATGACAGAGACGGACAGAGATCTCTACCTGAGCACCTCCGAGAGAGAGGAGTCGCTGTCATCCGACCTAAGGACAGAACAGCAGCAGGGTTAGGGGTGCGAGGGAACAGGGGAGGGGAGGCGGAGTCAAAGAGAGCGGCAGGCAAGGTGAGGAAAAGGTACTTTTGAGTGCAGGCGGCAGACAAGGAAGGGAGATCAGGTTAGCAGGAGACAGGATGCCAAGTTTCGAAGGGTAGTTAGACCGACTGGTCACCTCGGAAGGAGCTGAACCCACTTTCGCAGGCACCTCAGAAACATCTCCTGCAGACACGCTTCTTAATACAGCTCCCGCAGAGCCAAAACGAACATGAATTCCGGTTTTTTTCCTTCACTCCCTCCTTGAGCAAGGAAATATTTCTAACTCGGCATCTTACCACAAGGAAATGACCGTTGGTTTACATGAGATGTGAATTCATCCTCACAAAAACTGAACCGCTGGAAAGGCAGACTAACATTTTAACTAGCATCTTCGTTGGTGACACAAAGATCATAAATATACCGCTGGAAAAAAAAATGTCACCATTGAATAGGGATGTCACCATTTGCTATTTAAAACTGGTTAAAAACCCTTTAATGTCTCCTGTATTAGAAAGCAAGGACCTTGAAGACCATAAAGGTCTAAATATGAATTAGTAGGGATGGCGTCACCATCTTATCTTAACTTGTATGTTTACTCTGTAATGTAAGACCTCGGCGAAGAGAGCCACTAACCCCTGAACCGTGTGATGAACTCTGAAACAAATTAATTCTAGGGGAGAAGATTCAGGATCATCATCCTCCTACCGTTTGAGACCCTCATCCATCGTCTGCTTCTAACACCAGTTATCACGATGCTGTCTTTCTGCAACTGCACTCATCATAACCTCCCTCCGAGTGGACCAGGTACAAGTCCTTCCGTCTCCATCTTACGCTCGGCACCTGAGGTTTATTGCTAGAGTGTCATAAGAGAATGAAACGCGAAAATCCCACAATGCCCTGCTCCAGCACAACCCCCCCCCCCACCGCTCTGTTTTGAACCAGTGTGCCGCAGCTTATTCTATCATTTCCCTAGACGATGTTTCAGGGCTGATTAAAGCAGGAAACTTTGTTAATATTGAACCGTGGGTCTCACAATAAAGCGTCACCTAAATGAACTCTGAATACTGAATGGGATATTAACCTCCCGGCGGCTCTGCGAGAGAGAGCAGTAACTCACCGCTGGGGGGGGAGGAAGGTGCTGCTCTGTACCATAGAACAAAAAGTTGATTGAAGTGGTAATTCATTCAAACCCAACCTGGTTCCTCTGGTCTTTAATGGGTAATTTTCCGTGGCTAATTTAAAACACGGTGATCGACACGGCCGTTCTCTGTGCTCCCATTAAGACCGGAGCGTGACTCACAGGCCCACTTGGAACCTGGCAACGAGGTCATGTTGATGCCCGCTTTGGCAACCCTAATTACTTAATTTTATTTGAATCTCAAACCAAAAAAAAAAAAAAATTAAATAAACAATAACTGAAAATGTCACAAAAATTTCATGCGAGGGAAGCTGATAGTTACAATGGCAAATCTGATCAGAAAATGAGTGCTGTCACACACTAAATGAAACACTTCCCACCTCCCACACGCACCAAAATGTGGCAACGCAAATCTAACTCAATGAGCTGGTTTAAAACAAGACACACTCCATTAAAAAGAAGCAAAAAAAAAAAAACAAAAAAAACAAAAAAAACACAAGATTAAACTTGAAAAGCGAACTTTAAAAACATATATTATTTGCCTTGACTCCTGATCCAGCCGAACAAAAAGACTGATGAATACATGCAATAAATGTATCCTGATAAGCCATTTTAAATGTTCTCAGCCCGTAAATGACATTCTCTTAAAAATGAGTCACTCGCATCTCAAAATGTGAGGTCTGTATAATCTCTCAGCTGACTGACCTGAACTGCGAAAGAAGACAAAAACCTCTTTTCAAAAGGCCTAAAAACCCTTATCCAAAGTATCATACATCAAAATAATAGAGAATACGAAATATATCTAGGGAAGAAAGTCATTTTACTCCAGTCTGCCTACACAGAGAAAGAAAATGAGAACTGTTGGGTTTGCCGATAAACACTGGGGACACCCCCCTTTCGCACGATGAGTCAGAGTTTTAACACGATACAGGTGGCCCACGCTAGAAAATCCGTCTAACTGAAATCCAGAACATCTCAGGTCCTTCTAGACTGAACTGACTTGTTCGCTATTTCCGAAGCACACTGTACCCTGCAATAACAAGGAGAACCAGGTCAGAAAAGTGCCTTTTCAGAAGGAATTTGCATTGTCATGGGTTTCTCACTACAACCGAGTTTCTGCTTTCAGGTTTCGGAAAATTTCCATGGGAAATGGAGACATTAGATGGAACTGAGCTCCACGGGTCTTTGGAGTCTGCAGGTCTAGGTCTCCCGACTTGAAGTTCTCTGGCAAAATGGGATGCATGAGCTACACAACAGCTGAGTGACACATGAAATAATAAGGACAAATGATGGGTGGTAAACTGAAGAAATGAGGTTGTGATCAGACAGGAACAACTCATAAAGGAGAGCAGTGGCGAGGAAGAAAGCCAGCACTACTGAACCGAGGGAACCCATCTCTGCAGAGGAGGGTCATCATGCGCCTGCAACCCTCTGGAGGCTTATCCCTGGGGGACGACGGTAACGCTGTCACAACACCGAGACCGAGCTGTTAGAAGAACCTTGGAAAGATGACGGGTGCCAGTTGTCGTGATAAGGGATGGGGGTTATTATGGAGTTAGTTCTGCAATTCCACACACGGAGTACGGTGAAACTCCTGAAACTCATGTGCTACAGTGACGCCGTGTGGCGAGACTCACTTGTCCAGTGCAGACCCTTGGTTTTGGTTGCTGGTCAAGCGGGAGAACACGTTGCGGTCATTGCGTGGTCGCAGTGGTGGGGAGGAGGGGGGTGTGTAGCCCACCTCAGGAGGCCTGTGTGGATCACAGAGGTTATAACTGAGAAAGTGTGCAGAGGATAAACAGAGTCAACTGAGGATGCTCTCAAGTGGTTACCTATACGGCTGCCCGCGGTCATATGACTTCCTGCGCATCAGAGGGGAGGTGTCTGAGCCACGGGACTGTCTGGGGCTGGGAGTCAGTGGAACACAGAAAATGATGCTCAGGACATACTTTCCTCAATTTAAAGGAGACAACAGTACAAACACTGGTACACTGTGCAGCAAGACGTTGAGCGGTTGATCCAAAGGTGGCCAGGTCAGTTCCTTCTATGTCTACTGATATCGCACTTTGAACAGAGTTCTTGAACTGAACTGCGCTAGTAAAACTTTAAGACGAATATATGATGAGGGTTGCAGTGTCATTACAAGGGACATGGTCACTAACTCACAGGATGTGCCGTCACAGTAGCATCAACTGCTAACTCACAAGGTGTGGCCCCGGACAGGCAAACTGACAGTGCGGGAAACTCTGTCTTTGCAGTAGGGATCCCTCAGAGAGAAGCCCAGGCCATTCTCATGGATCTCAGTGAGCGAGGCCAGTGACTTGGTGATGTTCTTGCTGCCTGAATCCAGCCCGGGTCCCAGGTGCTCCGCTGACACCGCTTTCAACTGCGCCGACAGCCTGGGCTCTGTCTGTGGAGGAGAAACAAAGAAAAATGACTGCGAGTGGTGGAATCTTGGATTGTGCAACACTGCCACCTGCTGGGGGGTTAACAGCAAAAGTTTTGCGGCAAGCAGTAAACTGCAGCCTGGATCACAGCCGTGGTGGCAACTTGATGAAGAACACAAATGCTCTTATGTTGTAGTAATACCGTGAAGCTCCACACAGGTCAATGGTAAGAACAAACGAGTGATACGGCTGTTAACTGTGAAGCAACGCAAGGTTGTGCTATCCTACCTTTAGCTTGAAATCGTCCTGACTGGTCGACACTTTCATTTGGAAGGAGTGAGGGAAACTGAAGGAGAAAGGCAAAATCCTAGTACTCTCAACCTTCATTGGCATTTTCTTCTCATTCAATTTTAACCCTCCAGACCCCAAGCAGTGTGTGGGTCACCCTCTCACCTGCCCTCTGAAGCCTGGCTGAACTCGGATGCCTCCTCATCAGTGCTGGCGTAGCCGTTCTCTATATTAAAAACAAAAATACAGTTATCTCCCAGGGTCATTAAACACAAGACATGTAAAGTGAGCAGAGTTTGTCGCCGTCTTTAGCACGATTCTATCAGGATATCTAGTGGGCAGGTTATAAACGTCAACAAGGAGGAGGAAATCCTGCTTCTGGAGCTAAAAGCATATCCTCTCTCTGTTTGGATTGAAATTATAATCACTAAATTGGTTTCTGTGCTTTCACACGCGGTGAACTAAACACAGTTCTCGATGTGCTGCCAGCTTATCTTTTCACTTGACCTCTTTATTCTGTAATGGAGTTCATTTCTTTGAACAAGCTGGCAGTCTTACGCAGTGTTTCACATGCAAATAAGCTGAATATGGAAATATCGAATGGTAACAAAGACATGCTAAATAAGTAACGATAGGATGAAAAAGAAGCCCACGGAGTGTTCCTCAAAGAGGCCATAAAATGAATAACAAGTATATACTGAATTACCAACCTAATGCCCCTCAGAGCTGTTATTGTGTGCTATTTCTATCGCAGGTTCTCTCAAGATTGTCTTGTAAAATGGAACAAAAACTCGAGTCCAGTGCTTTCCAAACTTCCAAAGGACTTCAAAATTCCACTCGACACCCCAACCTACGTATTTATTTGTTTTAATGACCCGCTTTGATGGTGCTGCAGACGGAACATTCAGGTAATACGACTGGGACTGTGCACTTTATTTCTACATACCGCATCTCAACCAACAGTGCCCACTGAGCACCATGACATGTCCACCCCGCACAACACACCGAGCATCACCAGGGCCAGTAACTCCCCCGTACCTCCCCACAGTGGATAAAGATCTATTTAAACCAGGCAGCAAAGCATGATGGGAGAGCCACAGCTCCCCCTGCCACTAATATACTAGATTTTAGAAGGAGAGTAAAGAAAAAAAGCCATTTTTTACATTTAGATAATTTTTTTAACACTACAGTCAGTGACTTACATGCTCTGGCAGCAGACATGCTGAAAATGTTACTTAAGTGTCACTAGTGGGGTAGATACATTTTTTCCAGGTTAACTCGCATTTCTTCAACAAGCATTTTGAAACATCCACGTTTCAATGTTTTTTTATGTTTGTCATCACAGAAAAATTAGCCTCACAAAAAAATAAGTGGTTCTAAACCGTCGCGCTATAATAAGAGCTGAGGAAAGTTTTCTTGTAGTGAAACGCGGAAGCCGTCCGAATCTGTTTCTCTACAATTTCAGCTCAGGCCCCAGTTGATTCTTAGCTCTGTGTTGTTCATGGTTCCAGCAGGACTTAAAATAAAATAAAATAAATTAGTAACAAACTTCTGTTCTCCAATTTTCCCAAGTAAACTGAAAGCAAAGTCGTACGACCGTAAACCCCATTTTTATTCATCCTCACTATAAAGCATTCAGTAACAAGCATGGCTGTGGGTTTTAGTGGACAGCATAAACGTCGCACAGTGTCTGTTCTGTGACAGCATCAGGAGGCTACAGCTAGGAAGTGACTATAGACCACTCCCTCCATCAGGCTCTACCAAGATGCAAGTTAACATCAAAGCTCGCCTTGCTTCACCAACAGTGAGCGTGGATTGATTCCTCGATCTTGATTGTAAGAGACGCAAAACGTGATCATAATTCTGTCACTTCAAGAACAGAATTACATCGTCTAATATGAGGTGATATTGGAGGTGTTATATTTAGCTGTTGGCACTTAAAGCACGTGAAGGAAGGTTCTGACAGTCGTGAGTACAGAAACCTGAGCAAAGGAGGACACTGGAGGAAATGGAAGACGGGTCTAAGGGGGGTGAATGGGCCTGGAAGAGGAAGGACACCGACCCTGCTGGACATTGTGAATGAGAGCCTGTAGCTCTGGGTTGCACTCAGCCTTTTCCCTCAGGGCATCCAGTATGACATGGTTGTGCGCCGACCCAATCACGTCCGTCTGCCGGAGCTGCCCCTCCAGGAGCCGGATCTGAGCCTCCTTCTGGGCCACCTGCAGTCCCTGCATTAGCCACAGAGAGGCAGCACCCAAAAGGCAGTGACACACGTGCTTCTGTTCTGCTGTCATTCAGTATCTGCAATTCCGCTGTGCAAATGAAGCTGCTGAGCACTGTCCCAGTAGGACCACCATGATGTTTCACCATGCCAAGGAAACAAGGCAGGCTGTGAATCAGCTGGATCGTATCTACAGCGGTGAGAAGAATAGCCTGGGCAAAAGGGCCGAGCAGTGATACTACTCACCTTGTCAATGGAAGATTTGAGGAAGTGATCCAGAAGGTGACGGGCCTCAGCCAGGGAGCAAGAGCTGATGACCACCGAAGTGTCCACCGAGTCCAGCTCATCCTGCAAGCCACAAACGCAGGCGTGAGTCCTCCACCCTTCCCTCTCCCCGTGCAGACAGGCGAAGCCCAGAGCCGTGATAATCTAGTCACTTCCTCTGCAAAGCAAGACTTCCTTTCTTATCTTGGTCAACAACTTCACTAAATGTTGCAAAACAAACAGAAATATAGTGGAAAACCCAATACGCTGTCAGGACCTCCAGATACTGTTACGCCTGTGCTTGTGTCCCAGTCCAAGCCTGACCCATTATGATCCTCTATGATAACAGGTTACCAGTTCCATTGAATTTTATGTCTTTATTCACATTTTGTACACTGTGGTGCGTCCAGTGCAATGTGGATGCTGCAGGAAATGAATGGGGAAATGAATGAGTAAAACTATAATATAATAAAGAGAATAGAGAATCAAATGCCGAATTGAGGAATTCGCATACACACATACCTGCTAACATTTCAGGTTAATGAGCCCTGCAGAAACTGAACACCAGCAAGAACTGTAAAACTATGCGATAATGACTCGGAATAAAGTTGATTAAAGGGTGCAATAAAACACGAGCAGTTAATGATAACGGACGGATAAAACATTAGCTGATAGACTGTGTTTTATTTCCCTTATAACAAGTATAATGGACTGGCCAATTTCAGCCAGGAATGAGACATAAAAAGCTGTCTCTACCACAACCCGAGGCTGATGTGACTGAGGCCATTTTGAGCGTCGATATTTACTGTGATCTAAAGGGCAATCTGTAGTTTCATATTTACATTCTTCCTCAAATGAAAGTAAGCATTGCTCTCGTAGAAAAAGGTAAAGAGACACGATTGCTGAAAAAAGCTGTGGACTTTATAGAGACACACAGATATGGGGCAAAGGCCAGTTGTCACTGATCCACCTGTGAAGCCTCTATTCTCACAACAATGAGATGTAGTTCTTAAAAGTGACACTTAGAGGTGATTAATGACCTGTGCTGAAGCGTTTAAGAGGCAGGAACTGGCGAGCACGTTTTAAAAAGGTGTTTATTCTGGTCCAATAAAATATTTTACAGCCTGAGGTGTGAAATGTGCGTAAGACCAGGAGGGAAGCTTTTCACACCTGCTTTGTATCCGTTTGCCTAGCAGCCATTTTTAATGTCAAGCAATAAGGCGGACATTGTGGATGGCGAGTGTGCAGGTGCAGAGCAGCACCCCCACCCCCTGTCCTGCACCCACCTTGGTCTCCTCAATCTGCATGATGGTGGCCTGGCAGTCTGACAAGCTGTCGTTGATGTAGTCGATGTTGGCATTGAGCACCTCGATCTCTTCATTCAGCTCCTGCAGGAGGTGCTCCTCCTCACCCTCCAGTGTCTCGCCCAGAAGCTTCTCCCGCTTGCACAGCAGTGCCTCCTGCTGGACTGACAGCTCCTCACGTTTCTGTGCAAGAGGGAGTTGCCGATTTGATGAAAATCAACGCAAAGAGAGGGGACGGGTGCTGTGATGGTTGAGGAACGGAGCTTCTGAAATGAACTCTATAAGATCAAATTCCAGTGAGGAGTTATTGTGTTACATCAGTGAGAGCGGTATTCCGCCTGAAATCCTTCCGTTAACTAAAACTCTGTAATAAAAACGGTGCTAAAGATGTGCAGAATGGCCTTTTATAGAATAGCAGCAGAGAACATAACTGCACTGATTTTCTAACATGTTCCATAAAGCCTTTATCCTTCATTATGCTGGACTACTTTTTTGGTTTTGCTGCAACAAAAGAGTAACATGCCTCACAAGCCACTTCATCACCTTGTTCTCTCAGCTCATTCTGTCAGTTTCTACCACACCTTTTCTGCTACCTTGCAGGGAAACCAATTAGTCCAAAGTCCCTAAGGATAAAAATGTCCGCTAAGCAAGAAAATAATGAAAGAACATTAAGACAAAAAGCACCTCACTGGGTTTTAGCTCTAGTCTTCCTGCTGCCTTCAACAAAGCAAAAAGCGTTGAAGTAGAACTGGTCACTAAGAAGCACTTCTGCCCGTTTCCTTTCAGTTTTCAAACTCTGCTATGTTAGCATAAATAGCTAGTTTTTTCCGTGTCTTCACCCGGCAATATATTCCAATAGCTGTTACAGGTGGAGGTGCTTCAGCTGTCACCTCGCTGTGTCGCCAGCTGGCAGTACCTTGAGGAGGCGGTCCATGTCGGCCTCCACGTTGGTGACAGTCATCCTCTGCATGACAATGTCGGTGACCCTTCGCTCCAGGGCCAACCACTTCTGCCGCGCCACTTTGGAGACACTGCCACCCACCGTGTTTCTCGGCAACTTCTTCCTGCTGCTGCTGCTGCTGCTGCAGTGCAGAGAGAGCAAACATTGGGGAACTTGTTGAGCATAGTTGACTGCAGACACCAAGCATCAGCTATGCTTAACAAGTACCTCCTGTTAATGTTTAGTGCTTCAGCTGCAGGTTCATTGAGATACATCCTGTGGAACACCATCATAGCCTAGGTGCTGTAGCTCTATCAGACCTTTCAGACTTTCACATTTGTCCTGCATACACAAAACACTTCATGTTCTCATATAAAGTGGAGTCCATTCATCCATCACTTGACCATGTCCATCGTCACATCCATCGCATCCATCACATACCACACTTTGGACTGGTTATGTCGAGATGCCATTCTGCTTGCCTCTATCCTTCATACTGAAACTTTTCAAGTGTGCTTCCTTCTTCTGTGAGATACCCTGATTTGCACCCTTTGATTATAAGTTCACATGGAAATCCAAAACCTACACATTTACTTGTTTTTATCTTTCCAATGTGCTCCAATGTGCACTAGACGTGCAAAATTTGATGTGCCTGGTAAAAGGCAAACTGTACCTATTCCCAATAAGCCCTGATGTGGTTGGCACTTTTCTCCAAAGTGATCTAAAAATGAAGCAACTTACAATTATTTGACCACGTATACAGCCGGGATTGTTTTTACCAAAGCCGTTCAGGGTAAGCCCCTCCCTCAAGGTTACTAAAGCAGGGGTTAGGATTCAAAGCCTGGTTTCTCAGGTGTAAAAAAATGCTCAAGACTACACTACATGGCTGTCAGTCACTCCACCTGGTGCTGCTTCTGCTTTCCATTTGCTTACGTGGTCCATTTTTGGACGACTTCCACTAGAGCACAGCTATAGCTTTTTAATGAAATTCGTCAGAATGACCAAAAACATCTTTAGGGGGCTGCGGCAACAATGTGGTGGCCACTAGTGCCGTTGGCGTGCCGGCGGCACTGACCTGGCCGAACGGGTGCCGCTGACAGTGGTGTCGCTCTCGGCCACGTAGCCGTTGAGCCTGTTGTTCCACTGTCTCACGATGCTGGAGACAGAGCGAGCTGATTCCGGCTCTGAAGACATAGTGCTTGCGGAGAACTCAGCACCAGAGTCCAGCGGCTGCAATCGGCGCACCACCCGCCCGGCCACACGCTCCGACATGGGCTTGGCCAGCCGTCGCAGTGCCGTCACTTCCTGGGTCTTCCTCCGCAGGACTATCTCCTGCTGCCTCTTCTGGGATTCTAGGGCCCGGATCTGATACTGCGCAGCACAGACAGGGATAATCAGACATCAGATAACTGCTGCCCATACAAATCACTCGTTCCCCAGCTCCGTCGCATCCTCTCACTTCTTGTCGCCGCTGTTCTTTCTTGAGCTGTGCGATCTCGCGGTTCCTCTTAGCCTCGATCATCCGCCGCCTCTGCTGCTCTTCCTTCATCTGTTTCATCAGCGCCACCTGCAGGGGGAAGTTGTATCAGCAAAGCCAAACACAAAACGCGTATCGCCAGTCCGACTGAACAAAAATGCACAGTCCTCCGGTCAGCCTGCCACCATTACAAACTGTGAAAGGAATAAAAGAAAAAAAAGTCCTGGTCATCGACGGCGGAAATGTCCTCTGCTTTTTGCTTTTGCTTGAGAAGGCAATTATTTGGCGATGATTCAATTAGAAATTAATTTTGTGACCCAAATCAAGTTAATCTTAATCTCTGCCTAAGGAACTGCTTCTCTGTGATAAAATGATAAAAAAATGAGTATTTGCCCATCTTCATCTCTAAAAAACAATTAAAATGAAAAGTGATTATAAATGCCTGCTTTACTTCTTTCCCACGAGCATTTAAATGCTGAAAGAATAATCAGCCTAAACTGTATGCAGATTATTCTGTTATATTGTAATTTCACAAATAAGGGTAATATACTTTAGAACATTACCACAAATACATCTGTGCCACTCACTTTAGTTAACCATCTAAAGTATATTCTGAAAGCATAGGGCACTACACAAGTCCCCCCAGGATAGGATGCCGGTCCTCTACAGGGTAGCTCAACACATATTCGTTCATATAATCACACACTATAGGAAATTTTGAGTCACCAATTCACCTGAGACACATCTTTGGACTGTGGGAGGAAACCCACACGAACATGGGCTGAACAACCTAACTTCAGCCAGTATAACCTGTACCAGGTACCTAAAATTTAGTTTGGGTTCACACTATTTTATATGTTACACGGCGTTCAAAACAAGAGCAGGCAATTTAGTGTACACTGCAAAATATGATGCATTCAAAGAAATTCCCAAAATCAAGGCCAAGTAAAGAAGGTCTTTTTTTGTCCATCTCCAACACTTGATATCTGGTGCCACCTTTCAACTTGAGGTGTGCTCTACCTTGGCCTTCTTCATCTCAGCCACCTCAGTCTGCAGCTTCTTGAGCTCCCGCTCATAGCGACTCTGGTTCTTCAGCAGACGGGCGTGCTCCTTCTGGGCTGCCTGGAGCTTCAGCAGGTCCCTGTTCATTTCCTTCAGCCGCTTTTCGTACTCTGACTTGATCTTGTTGGCTTTCTCCTCTGTGTAGTTCTCCATGGACACTGGAAATGCAGCATAAGCACTAAATATCCATGCAAGGGAATTAGATGAAGTTCATGCCATTGCATCTCTGAGAGATGGTTAAAAAAGTTAAATCTGTTTTATTGTTGAAAGGCCTTGTCTGTCTGTATAAAATTCACTGAAGATTAACTAGACAGACATTCCAAGGTAAGACAATGTCAACAAAATGCCATTCGCTCCAAGAGAGCTTTCCAAAGATTGTGGCATCCATGTTTAGCTGTCTACTGAAACGTAAATAACATGTAATACCTGAACAGTTCCCAATTATACAACTATTAAATTGTACAGAAGTTTAAATACTTCAAGGTACAACTTATCCCTCAAGGCTATAAGAGCTGAACTTCAGGGACTTCATTTCCTAGACAGTAAATTGCCATGGTCTGGAAGAAGACTGCCAGATGAGGAATTCCCATAAACCTGTGAAACTCACTGAGGTTTTGCAGAACGCGGTCCCGCTCTAGCTGTGTGTCGCGGATCTTGTTCTGCAGCTGGATCAGCTTCTCCTCATACTGCAGCTTCAGCATGAGCAGGCGCCGCTGGCTGTTCTCCAGCTCGTCGATCAGCTTCTGCTTGATCTCAATCTCGCATGTTAGGTCGGCCAGGTCGGCTTGGAAGTCCGCTAGAGAAGCATGGAAATCCGGGCAAATGTATGACAAAAAGTGAGGTTCAAACCCTTTCCCAAGAATGTCCACAAATGCACATATTCTTGGGCACATAAATTGGGCAAAATCAATAGCTGTCTACATAAGCACTGAGGTCACACAAACATGCGGTGGTGCTCTCTTCTCCGTAGTGTTTGACATGTACATGCCACATGCATCTGCACACTTTAACATCCTCAACAGACAAAAGTTCAATAATACCAAACAAACCCAAAAACCTGCAGAAAAACACACTGAAGCAAATGGTAGTGATGCAGGATTTAGAGACCACCAGTGACAGATACTATCACAAGCTGTAACCAGGCTCCCTGGCAGTGGCAGATAACTTGCGTGACACTGAGTCCATTCCTCAGTGGCAACCCTATGCCCAAGGACATCACCTATCAAACAAAACAACCTGAATCGGGCATCATCAACCCCACCGAGAAAGGGTTCCCTCGTCCACCTCTGACCTTTCTCATCAGAATCGGAGTCAGAGTCCACCAAGCTCTCGTCGCTGTCAAATTCCTCTTCTTCCTCTTCCTCCTCGTCTCGGCCTCCTTCCTCCTCACCCGCGTCTTCATCTTCATCTTCATCACAGCCACTCTCTTCCTGGTCTTCCTCCTGAAGGGGAGACAAGTGGCTCTAATGACACAGATACAAACATATAAATTGATATTCACACTCAATGGCTGCATATACAGTACTGTGCAAAAGTCTTAGGCACCTCTGGGAAAAATGCTATATAGCGAGGACGGTTCCAAAAATAATGCCATGAATATTTATTAATCAATAAACCTTCTAAAAAGTGCAGTAGACAAAAAAACCTCAATCAGATCAATATTTGGTGAGACCACCCTTTGCCTTTAAAACAGCATCGATTCTCTTATGCAAACTTGCATGCAGTTTAAGGTAGAGGTTGGTAGGTTCTTCCAAACATTTTGAGGAACTGGCTACAGTTCTTCTGCAGACTTTGACTGTCTCTGCATGTCCTCCCAGACTGACTTGATCATCTTGAGATCAGGGCTCTGTGGAGACCATAGCATCTGTTGCAGGATTCCTTCTTTTTGCTCAAGATAGTTCTGTATGACTGAGATTGGGTGTTTGAGGTCATCCTGAGGCTGCAGAATGAATTTGGGACCAACCAGAAACCTCCCCGATGGTAGATAAGAATCTACCTGTATTTCTCAATAGACATTGAAGTTGCATGCCTAAGACTTTTGCATAGTATTGTATACAGTTACTTTCCTCATCATTTCACCTCTTTGACTGTAAATCATCATTATGTCACAGACCAGTATGGACACCGGACAAACATTAACTATGGGGTTTAATTTGTGCTGCCTTAAGGTTGGGCAGGGCACATTGCAGTACCTCAGCATCGTTGCCATCCGAGTCAAGCTCCCCGTTCTCGCCATTCTCCTGGTGTTTGGCCCTCTCCCTATTCTCCACATCATCCCTGTTCTCTTGGAGCTTGGCTCTCTTCTTTAGCCCCTTCTCCTTCTCCGGACTGTGGGAAACAGAGTACAGATCAAAATCATACCCTGTATGTCAGCACAGTATCCAGGTCACACCCAGCATCAGCAAAGTATCAAAGTGGCCCACAGTGTCTGCACCATAAAGGGCGACGTAAAAAATTCCAGACACACAAATCTCCCTGATATGCAAATAAGTGGCATATCCAGGAATTTGACTTGGGGTTTGATCATCACATTTGATTTCATGTCAGTTAATGTAACATAAATGCAGAACATAAAGATGTTCAAGTAAAGTTTTCTTCCCTTACAAGCAATCACATTCTGCAGCTGCTATACTCCCCCAGTATCCCTGAATTTACTGAACAGTCATCAGCTTATAATACAAACAAGGTGAGAAACTCAACGTATTGAACTCGAGAGATGAGTCTAACAACAGCGACGGGGAACCCTCATCATCACGTGCCACAGGCCGAGATTTTTCTGCGGCCCTAAACTGAGAGTTTTTCCTCACTCTGATTTAACTGAATGTGTCGTACAGCTGATGTTTAACTAGATCCACTGGGTCAGGCAGCAAGCATTGCTTTTGACTGCATTAAACCACAACTCAGTTTCTGCTCAAAATCATCACTATCTGCATCACAGCTCTGCCTTTTAAAATCCCTCTAAGTGATCGTAGGAGGAGAACCTCCTTTCTCTTTACGGCAAGGTGTTGCATTTGGCAGACACACCGATTCCATGTGGGCAGCAGCTACCAACCCTTTAAAGATGAATTTAAGCTGTATGCCGAGGGCTTCTCGACACATCTCTTGCGCACGACAGGATCCAGATTTTTTATGATCCATTTGTGCCACCGCCAGGAAAATCGGTCCCTGTTTGGCTGCATCCCAGGTGAAGGATAAATTTAAGTTGGTTTATCCAGCTCCGTCTGGAACAAGCTGGCTCGTGGGAGAGGACTCGTCACTGTCATCTTTTTCCATCAAAAAGATACTAAAAGAAAGTGGTAAAGGGTGTCCTGCACCTCACTGCCACATTTATGTTCTGCCTTGTACATGTAAGATAATACTGTCCCTCCTATGCACTAGGTAGCGTAGGGTAGAGGACACAAGGGAGAAGAAAATGGAAAGTGAAACAGGTTTATGGGTACTAGTAAATAGTGTAGGGTTTACAAAGTTTTTGAACTTAAAGACCCATTCATGCCTCATTTGGACTGAAGACACACCAGACACTCACCTTAAGAGTCTGTCCTGGTTAATGAACTAACTGTCCTCTTAGCATCCATCAGATTTGGCCATTACGTGCGACAAGAACTGGATTTCTAAAAAATCCTGCTTGTACTTGCAGTTTTACTGTTTTGGCAGCAAATCTTCCAACCCTGCCATTCTAACCACTATAACGGAGCATCATTATTTTACTCCTTAACAGACTGCTGTCAAGTGGGTTTTTTAAGCCACAAAATAATAATGCTTTTAGATTAATAACAATGCGTAAAAGTTTCGATTTCAGAATTATTAAGAAAGTTTCGCTGTCATAATGTATCTAATGCTAAATACAAAAAGGTGCTATTGGGTGGTTCTTTACACGTTACTTCAAAAAATACAGAGAATGAAGGGTTTGCTCACATCTTCCTTCTCTGTTTCCTCTCCATCTTCTTCAGCTTCTCGATGTCCAGCTTGGCACGGCGGATCACATCTGTCATCTCTTCCTCCATAGACACAGAGGGGGAGGAGCCAGGGGGGTGCCCCAGAACCGGACCCTGCGACGGGGAATATGGGGAGCGGGAGGAGAGACGAGACAGGCTGCGCCGCAGAGACTCGTTCATGGCCTCGCTCTCCAGGAGCTTGGACCTGCAACAGAGAGTGGTCCAACAGTGGAGGTTGTGAATAGTAAAGGGTGTTCACCTAAGCATCCTCAGAGCTCACTCTCTCAGATAAAGAGATTTCCCTGGTGTACCTTATTTCCTCAATCTCTCTGATGTAGTTCTGGATTAAAGCACCTATCTCCTCATTGCCATCACCTGGAGAAACATGACATTGGAGCAGAGACTGACATCACGCGTACAATGAACTCCACACAGACACAAAAATGTAAAGCACTTCAAAAGAGCCATTGCTGCGATTAAATTCATGAAGTAGACATGAGTCTGTTCGCTGTGCCAAATTCTTGGGACAGGAGGGTGTGTCTCTGGAGAACCCGGTCAGAAGGCCACAGTCACCTGACTTGGTCAACGCTGCAGTGACCTCACTGGAGAGCAACTGAGTGACCCGGCTGTTGAGGCGATCAATTGTCTCCTGCATGGCCTTCACTCGCATCTTCAGACTGTTATTTTCCTTCTGTAGCATGGAGTTCTCCTGGAAGAGATCACTTAAGCCCTCTGTGCCATCCTCACCAACCACACGCTTACCCTGTAAAAGGCAACACAGAGGAATGGGAAACGTGGCACATCAGCAGCTGACTGTCCACAGGCACCATCTTATCTGATGTTGAACCAAGTTAAAATGAACTGTCGTGCAGAGAAACTCTGGGACGGAAACAATTCAAACCCCCACAAACCACAACACTAAACCACCCATTTCAGACCCTAACATCCTATACTCTCCTGCCTCAGAAGATCTCTGCTATCTTCTGCTCTTATCTAAGATCTTTACTGCCCAACCCCGATACTGACCGCTTTGTACTCCATTAGCTCCATTTGCAGGCGAGCAATCTCAGCACGGAGGGCACTGATCTGCTGGCTGGTTTTGTCCTGGTTGACCACAACCTTATTCTTGATGTTGCGTGCACGGTTGGCATACTTGAGCGTATTGAGTGTCTCCATGAAATCTCGGTCTGAGGGACTGACACAGGCGATCATCAATGTGCGACTGGGAGAAGACAGAAGGAGAGAAAGACACAGGGCATCCCGAGTCAGAGTTCTTTCCTCATGCCTTGGTATCAGTCTGATGATGTGCCATTCTCCATACTTCTATAACCATCACAACCACTGTGCATAAAAGATAAGTCAGTATTGATTAAGTTGCTCTAGGCAGCCAAACTCTGCAGCTAATGAGGACAGGCCCCCCACCTGTTTCCCCCAAGGGAATCTTGCAGTAGCCGTGTGAGTTTGGAGTCCCGGTAAGGCACGTGACTGCTCTTCTTGCTCTGATCTCCAAGAGCACTGATGACATTGCCCAGGGCCAACTATAAAAGACACATTACCACTTCAGCTCATAGTCAGACACTTAATCTCCCTTATAATGCACATTCACAGCATCCCTACCAGGCCACAATTGATAGAGATGCCCTCCCGTGCCCGCTCGCCAGTGGCACCAGTACGCTTCAGCCGCTCTGACCCAGCCAGGTCCACAAAGTGAAACTTGGCCGTCAGTGTCTCATACTCTGGCTGTGAGATGGGTCTGTCGGACACATCAGCCATGACCTCGCCGGCATCGCCATTTATCTGTAGAAAGAGATCGTTTATATGCCAATAGTTTGCACTGTTCTGCACTCGTGCATGCACCCAACCCCCACCGTTTCCCTTGCAGGTGGTGAGCCCGAAAGATGCTGTTTTGGGCACTCACCAGGGTGGTTGTGTTTGTACAAAGCTATTAATTGTATAAAGGTGTCACTTTTCCTTTCAATCCACGTGCTCGTCCTCACCTATGGTCAGGAGCTTTGGAATAAGACCAAAAGAATGAGATCAAAGACACAAGCGGCCGAAATTAGGTTTCCGACAGGGGGAGAAGCTCAGCAATCTTGGTGAGCTTTGGAGGAGATCTTTCAGACTGAGAGTTGGCACATTGTAGGGTACCCCTGGTTAACTGCCCCAGGACTTCTACCAGGCACTTCCCACTGGGAGGAGCTCTCAAGGCAGACCCAGAACACATTGGAGAGAGTACATCTCTCTGCTGTCCTGGGAATGCCTGTAGAACCCCCTGAAGAAGCTGACATTGTGAAGAAGAGGAGGGTTCGTGCTTAACTTCTTAGCCTTCTCCAACTAACTGCAACACTCACAAGAAAAAAGTAGGCTGACTGACAGTGTGTACTGTTTCTCAATTTCTTTAATGTGCAGCTGATTTATGTAAATGGCCAGCTCGTGCCAAAAACGTCATATCAATCATGTGGAGCTGGACAGGTCAAGCAAGAGAAGTGGTCTGGGGTACGCATCTCAGGAACATATCAGAACGATGCCACTTTCACATGGCATTATGACTATGAGAATGCTGGCAGACGGTGCTGCTTGCTATAAATGTCCCTTTTTCAAACTTCACACCCTCATCTGATGCTATACACTCCATGAACTAAGGAGACATGGCTGTGCCTGGACATGTTTAATGAGCTTACCAGCTGGGGCTGCTGGCACATACGCATCTGGCAGATGTGGATTGTGAAGATGGCATGTGAACGAGAGCTCTGGGCATTCATCTGGGTGCTGGCTGTGGTGCGGGAGAGGGCACCCAACTTCAGGCACTGCAGCAGCTGCGGGGGAGAGGGCGTTACAGCTGATCTGGGATCAGCCGAGTGACCCACAACAACAGCAGAAAGAACTCTTTGACAGGTCACCACTGATAAGGCGACAAACAGAGGGCAAGTGTGGTAGTACAGATGAAGGACAAGAAAATCCCCAAAACTCCATCAGGTTAAATTCCCATCACCCAGTTAAAACAGACTCAAGTCACCCAGGAAAAAGGCCAAGGACACCACCTGCTATGCCTGTACTCACCTCCTCCTCAGAACCGACAAGGCGAGAGGTCACCCCTGTAGTGTAGATGCCCCCGGTTGCATCCTCGTGTATTCTGATGTTGGACTTCTTGCTCCGTGAGTCCAGGTCCCGGGTGCTGTCGAAGAGGTCCAGGATCTCCTCGTTGTACAACTAGAGGACAGACACATGCTGTATCTCTGGCACAGATGGCATGCAGTCCCTGGAGGTTTGGATCCTTGCCTTCGGACCACAGCAGCTGTTAACTCAACACCATCTGAACCAAAGGTTTCCACATGAGTCCAAAGACAGAGCCAGCTGAACAAACAACCTCAGGTTAAGGCTGGGAAACAGCCCAACAAAGTGGATAAACTCGAGCCCCAAATGGAATAAGGGCACGACAGCAACCAGTAATGGACCAATACTCTCTTCCCGGAGGACACTAATTTGCTGGCACTGAAGACTGTTTGAAAAATTAAAGCAATTATTCCTCTTAATGGCAGCTGAGCAGAGACGAATCTAAAGACCGCTTGCCAGACCTTGCTGGCCTCAAGCAATTCAGATTGCTGAAAGCGCAATTACACTTCTACGCTTCCTATTTTGCCATTGGTGCAGTTTGAGGTACTAGAAAATACCAAAAAAGAGCCTGAAAACCAGCCTTCCCCAAAATCTCCACTGGCCTTTCTTCTCCTTGTCATCTCTTTTCACGTCATGTTTCATCTGCAAATCATTGAGGGCAAAGAATAATNAAAATTACACTTCTACGCTTCCTATTTTGCCCTTGGTGCAGTTTGAGGTACTAGAAAATACCAAAAAAGAGCCTGAAAACCAGCCTTCCCCAAAATCTCCACTGGCCTTTCTTCTCCTTGTCATCTCTTTTCACGTCATGTTTCATCTGCAAATCATTGAGGGCAAAGAATAATCCAGGTGTAATATGTGCTTTGATAATGTAAATACTAAAAAAGGGGAACAGGATAAGATTCCATAGACATTTTTTTCAAGACATTATTTCTATCTGCTAAGATGTGATAGAGAAGCAAGGTGCAAAATAGAAAACAGTAATGTGCTTCAGATATCCTATTTCTTACTTTTTATTAAGCAAAAAATAGGGCAAAAGTTTATGTAATGACCAACACAATTAAAGATGGATTGCATTAGCATGTTTAATTCAACCACACATCTGTGATTAACCATTGATCCAAATATTGACTTGAACAACTCCCATGAGATCAAAGGAGGGAAATCACATTTATCTGTTACAGTGACAGCAACAAAGTTAACTCAGCATATTATCCACATCATCCCTCAAAGCAATTAATATTAATATCTCTGGGCAGACAGCATAGTTAATACAGCAATTATATACATACGTCTGTATCTGCACGCATCTCAGATGTGTAAACTGCCCAACCGTACTAAAGGACACAGGGCAAATACACATCTTTAATTAAAGCCATCTTGTAACCAGATAAAAAAAGAATTTAATACCATAGAAGGTCAAAGAGGTCTCTGACACCCCTCTCCAAAGCCCATCCCCAACCGCCAATTACCTCCAGGAACTGGGCGCTGACTTTGAACTCAGGGGGCTGCGTGCCAGATGCTTGCGCCTCTGCCTGGCGCCTCTCAATACTTTGGAAGAGTTGATGTACGGCACGGGGGATGATGCCCTGCTCATCCTCAGCCACACTCACGTCGAAACCCGTGCCCATGGTGTAGGTCTTTCCCGAGCCCGTCTGCAAACAAAAGATCGTGGGACCCTCTGTGACACACAGTGAGTGGCCCGTGGCCCCTGAGACCTAAAGCGCCAGATGCAAGCATGGGATTCACTTGATTCCCATACAGCGACCAGATTCGTTACTAAAAGCAGCTTTGCCACTAGAATGGATTCTCGATGTTCTTGTTTGCTATGCAAATTTAAAAGATGTGAAACCAGTAATACTGACGCTGCCTTGGCAGCCTTACTGCAAGATCTATCAGCATAGGCCTGTGACTAAAGCAGAATTGGAGCTGTGATGAAATTCAAGTGCATCATTTATCATTCTGCTTCATCCCTGGAACAGACAAACCTCTGTGGCCTGGGTACCAGATAAGGCTTTTGGTCTGCAGCCTGCTGTCACATGGAGACTTTAAGGTCTAATGCATGTGTAAACAATGTTCTCTAGGCAGCGTCCAATTAAATTTCTCAGGAGCAATGAAAATATCACTGCTGAAGCAGTGTACACGTGAGATCTCGGTACACCCCTTACATGTTAGAACGGGCAATGTTTTACGAGCATATGGGTGCAGAGGGCCAAGCAGACACAAATGAGCATCTAAATGAGCGTCTTGTGAGGATGCTCACCTGGCCGTAGGCAAAAACTGTGGCATTATAACCCTCAAAGCAGCCCTCGACCAACTTGTGCACGCAGGTGGCATAGATCTGATTCTGTTGGGCATCCATATCAAACACAAAGTCATAGGTGAAGGCCTTGTCTTTTCCCAGCAGTACTTGGGGCTCCCCAGGGGTCACCGAGGTGCAAACGTGGCAGCCCTCGATCTTCTCCTTGGCCATCTGAGGGCGGATCCTTCAAAGGTACAGTTATGAGGTTAGTTAGCACTAGAAAACACTGCCCACAGTCCAGGGTCACAACAGACATGAACAAGAGAGTGTTCAAATATGAGCCTCAACTTAGTAGTGATCACAATGCAGACGATGAAGAGCCAGAGTTACAAAGTGCTGGTGAAGATGCTGATGAAGGAATGGCAGAGGAAGAGGAGCAGACCAGAGCTTGTGGGGTGTCCAGCCGAGGAAGAGCTGCCTGCCCTTTACTCGTGTTCAGGGACTTTTGGTTTCATAGTTGATGAAAACCTGGCTTGTGCCCAGTGCCATGTTTTGGACTTCAGCACACCAAACTGAAATACTAGAAACAGACCTAATATTGTTCTAGAAAAAAACTATCACCAGACTGTTAAAGTTAATTCTGTTGAAGATAAAAATATAATTGTTTGCTAAATTATGTTTACAACCTACTGTGTGTTATATGTTATAAATGTGCTTTTTAACCGAAAGTCATGGGGGTCGGAGCAGGTTTGTACGGATAAATTTCTGACTTCCATTGCACATATTCCATATACTGTTGCATATATCCAAATTAGCCATGGTGTATGGAATTAAAAGGTTAAAGAGAAAATCATCAAAAAACAAATTTTCATTAAGAACATTGATAGCAGACATGCTGGTTTTTCAAAGATAAACAGGACCACCGTTTGAATGTTGTTATTCTACTGATGGGTTTTTAATTCATGATTGGCATTTGTCGGTGTGCTTGAAGATAAGGTTAATCTTCCAGGTTTGTAATCTGACAAAAGTGATGAGAAAGCACAATGGCATCTGACTACCACCACCAGCCCCGCTCCTCTACCACTTGCCCACTGAACCTTTGGCCACCACCCCATCTGACACATGGAAATCTGACTGAAACACACTACTTTCTGTATCATTTCCAAGTCATTCCAAGATGCATCATCACTCCTGGCACGCTTATTTACACTTGACACAGATGCAACACAAACATATAGCTTTCCCAGCATCCCCCAGTTGTATAATTTTAAGAACAGCGTCAGAACAAGAAGTTTACCAGATGTGTTTAGATTTATCACAGTAATATGCATTTTAAAGCCTTTAATAGCCATGAAATCCTACAGAGTGTAGTCAGCACACATTGGCTAAATAGTAAAAGAGTTTCCCCTGATCTGAGTCCCCCTTTTTGCTTCTAACGTCTGAGTCGGCATTTGCGGTGCTGTTATAACTTTTTGCTATATCAGTGAAGTTACTGCATTAAAACCGAAGCCCATCTTGGCAATTTGGGTAGAAGAAAAAGAGTTTTGCTCTCATCACTATATATTTCCTTTCATATTCCCATTTAGAAACACACCCACACACAAACGAACACACAAGAACCTCAGGAAAGAGGCTTAAGAGGGAATAAACACCCCTTAGACAGCAGAGCCAACTGAAGGACAGCCAAGGTCTCTTCCAATCAGATGATCCAGTTCCCGGATATTAAACAAGTCCAATTTACTGAATTATGTAAGCAGTCACAAGTGCATAAATACAAGTACATACACATGCATATGCAAAAAATGAACACTGATTTAATTTCTTGCATTGGCAACACCGTGAATGTTACTACTGGACATTCTGGGGCCACTGCAAAGGTGTGTCAGATCCCCCTGCACCACACATTTTGGCCGCCCCCCACTGGAAAACCTCCTGTCCAGGTTGCACAATCACTGAGCTGCTGTTTCACAGATGTTCCTTCACAGACCGATCCAAGTCGCTGACAGCCATTACTACCACCCCGGGGACACTTCAGTGGTGGGGAGGCATCAGGCCTTCACATAAACACATAGGGGTTAAAGGCCACACTCCTTTGTGGATCTAATTTGCTCTTTCAAAGTGCTTGCATCAACAAAAATGAGCAGCAATGAATTCTTTAAAGAGGTTCCATCACATCATTTCTGTTGTTGTTTGGTAATACTGTAGCTCAGTCCACAACAGCGAGACATTTTGCTGTACATATTTTACAAACACCAAAGAACTTATGTTTAGAGCATCCAATTTTTAATTCGACTCTCAAAGTAATCGTTTGGAAATAGAGAATGTGTAAATATGTAAGCGATGAGATATGCAGAAATAACAGATTTCATGCTGTTGTTTGTTACAGAACTACTATTTTTGAGTCCATCTCGGAAGAAATGTCTCCTAAAAAGGATGAAATGAAGTCCAAAGTGAAAACAAGGTTAAATTTATTTGGCACAGCGCCATAGAAAACAGGTTGTACGTGTGGTATTATTAACACTTGTCTCATAACGGTTAGACTTGGGTTTTTACAACATGAACTTTTCAGACTTAGAGCAAAGAGGACGACTGACCACATCCTCCCTTCCAGTGGCAAGTAGGGTTTACTGCAACAGTACAGGAAATGCAGTAACATCACGGAGCGAGACGCAAGCAGACAGAGACAGATGGCCTTCCCTGTGGAGTACAGGCAAATAAAGACCGACCTCATAATGCTCCTTGGCTTCGCTCTGGAAGCACGTCTAGGCAAACGGCCGACTGGGATGAGATCCGAGCTTTGGGAAGGAGTGGGATGCTGCGGACAAAGAGGCAGGCATCCCGGCCTTCAGGGGGCGCTTACAAGCGAGTGCCACCAAAACAGAACTCCATTCCGTCGCTGCCAAGGAAGGCCAAAACGTGACTGTGAAAGGTCAGCGGGGATGGTTTCCACGGCGACATGCCCCGTGGCAAAGAAAACTCACCGTCCAATAACACAAGAGCTCCTTGGCTACACTGGCACACTTCTGTAAACACGCCCGCCCCTCCCGACACAAATCTGGCTTGACAGACAAAGGACAGCCTGTGGAACCCAAAGATTACAAGCCAAGGTTTCGTTTGGGGAGCTCAGTTGGGACTGATTCCAAAGTCCCCATTTGCTGCAAAATAGGCCCCGAAAAGATATAAAACCAGCTCTGTATATGATCTCTTCACCCTTCTCAGCATTTGGCCCCAAAAGAACTCTTGTCCTTCACAGTGTTCCCATACTCACTGTCTGTGAACGACCATTAAAAACGACACTGTGAGTAATTCACTCTGTTTTACCGTATCGAGTCAATCCAGGGGTTCTTATTCCTCCAGGCATCAAAGCCAGTTCACTCTATCTTTCCTCTTCAGTTACATCACAGACGGTTCCAAAAACTCGTTTCCGAACCACTCATCTTTCGTCCTTTTTTTGAGCCGAAATGAAAGCAGAACTCTGCATTGCATATGAGCGCTATCGTGCTTATTATTCAAGCACATCGCTGGTCCCACAGCGAGTAACGATGTCCGAATTTTTCCCTTATCGTGACAGACACACACACACACACACACACACACACACACACACACACACAGCGGCCTGACTGTTTTCACAAGAGCTCTCCTACCGACCCCACTGGCTGACAAAACAGTTCAGTGGGTCACTGGGGGAGGCGTAGCAGAGGAAATGGACTGGCGTGTATTTCCCCTCGTGGAGACAGCAGCCCCCCTGGGGAGACATTTCCTCTGCGGGTGCTGCACTGCTCTGCCCCACAGCCATACCTCATGTTGGCATGAAGAATCACTCTCACACAAACTAATAAATATCAATTCTCATACACATGAAGACCAAAACACTCCATGCAACTACCGTAGACGACAAAAAGACAAAATGAGACCCATCGGAGATAAAATGTTTTCAACTTTCCATTTAAAGTCGCATTACATATATATCAGTTGCAAGCAGACATGAGACGCACAATAAGAAGTTGGAAAAGAGAGGATGAAGCTCCACTAGTGACCTGAGGGAAGTATATGCATCACTGTGCTCTATCGCTGTTGACGCACCGATCGCTAACAAAGGCCGTAATTGCTAGTGCAGCAAAGGCCAGACGGGGTCATTGCCATCTTGCTGATGGATATATGGCCTGGTCTGCAGAGGCCCCATCAAATAAACACACACAGGGTGGTTATCTGCCCCTTTCATCAGCTTCCCATGGTCCACACATTATGCCTTTCCTTTCAACACATCCCAATCGTTCCCAGCCAATCCAGTGCTGTTGGACTTGTCTTGCAACTTATTATGAACTCCTCCTACTATGACTACTGTCTGAACAGCCCCCGATCACCACCACCAAAGCCTTCACCTCGTACCCATGGCCACAAGAGACAACATCGGTACTAAGGCACAGCCAAGCAAGAGGCAAACTGCAAAATTTCCTGTTCCTGCCCTGCAGAGGATTCGTCTGCTGGAAAAACAGGTTTGACAAAGCTGCCGGTCCAAAGACACTCCAAGACAGACAAAGGGGGTGAGGTTGAGGGTGGCTCAGGAAGCGAGGGTTGGTGTGCGTCGCAACTCTGTCATCCCGTTGCTCAGCCTCCTTCTCACTGGGCAACAGACAACAGCAGGGTGGTGGTGTCAACTCTCTCAACAGGAACGAGGAGCACGGTTTTCACCATTTGGAGTCGGTGCAAAGCGTGCAGCCTTTGAAAACGGAGGCATGTAGATCTGAGCAGTGGCCAATGAGGGAAGCCAGGTCCAGTACATCAGGAAGGAGAACCGCTTGGTTCCTCCACCCATTTCCCATCAACATGCTCACCCCTTGGCCTCAGGGAAAACTCCAGAAGGCATTATATGCAGATGGTTCCCATGTGGGTTACAGGCTATTCTGCCATGTCCTGTGTACCACCCAGAAGGGCAGTTCCTGACCAGAGCCCTGGCAGTGGCTGAGGGTGAGTGGATGCACACACCCCCCACCCCTGTGCACTGTACTATAGCCACTTGTAAGGCAAAGACTGCTGTAGCAGGGTTCTTGGATGACCAAAACAAAAGCCCCCCCATTTACTAGATCTGGGGGAAAGAGGACCCCCACGGAGGTAAGAGTTGGCACACATCACAATAACTAAGGCTTAATTTTGTGTTCATGCTGGACACAGCGGCTTCTATTCCTTTGTACGCCTGTGGTCAAGTGTTGCAAGGAGTGCAGCTCGCACTCACATGACCAGAGGCCTTGATCGTTCTGAGAATGGAGCATGAGGATCTGTTTAGATGAGGAAACAATGTTCTCAACTTGTGGTCCCCTCTGTCCTTTTCTTACATGTTACATTTTCTTACATGTTCCCTCAAATGGGCTCCAGTAGGAAAACAGCTCAAAAACACTATTTGCTTCTTTCAGAAACACAAAATGTATAAAGATAGCGGCTTTTTCATCATTGACTACTGTCTTCCTCAATTCACCCTCGATAACTTTTTTAAATGTGTGTTATTCTGCTTTTTCTGCCATGATCTTTTTGTGTTTATGTGTGTGCATCTGATCTGTCTATAGGTGGAGGAGGGTACAGTTTACCGTGTAACCCCACTCTGTGTGTGTGGGAGTAAGCCAAAATGGTAATTTCCCTGCCTCACTGCTCCTCTTTGAAGAGCAGCAGTGCAGACCATGACATGAATCCCCAGCCGCCCGTCCCACATAGCAGCCTGCCAGCACTCTCGGCATCTCCTCACATCCGTGTGTTAATTCACACCAATACCCCCACCTTCCTCAGCTCAAATAGCACATCCTTGTCCTGCACCTTTTACGATCATTTCAAGCTACCTGAGCACCGACCTTTCATTTCCTCTCTGTTCCGCCAAAACAGCGCTGACACACACTCAGTTGTTATAGCTGCTAAACAGCATCACTTCATTATTACCTACATGCTCAGCAAATGTAGCTTGCAAGCTTACAGTGGACCTTTTCAGAGAAGCCGTTCTAGTGGGGGATGTCAAATATATAACAACAGAACACCTTCTCCTCACCAGATGGAATCGTTACTATTTTACATGTCAATCTCATATACCATATATTAGTTGGTTAGCTTAGCGCCACTCCTTGAGGCCCTCTGCTGAGAAGGTTCTGATGCCAGCTGGCATTTTCGCTCCACCTGCTACTATTAGCATAGACTGTGTTCAAAACACTGAGCCTTAACTGACTTAGCTTCACTCTTAGCGCCTAAGGATTCATAGTAAAACCCCCGTACCCTCTGGTGCCTTCGCGGAGAACCGCATGCAAAGTTGCAGAAGGTAGCAATCGCTGGACACAGGTTTGAATCCTGCCTGGAGCTATAGCACCCTAGATCAAGATACTTACCATGAATTACTCCAGTATTAATGGGGAAATAATCATAAGTAGGTTATTAGTCAAACGTAAGATTGGACAATGCCATCCGCTAAATAACATTTAACAAAAATAATGACTGGTTAATGATATATTTGGGCCAACACATTTAGGAAGCCCAGACTGGAACTGACCAATAAGCCAAATTCCTGTTTCTGCGCAGTTATTGTTGAGGTGTGACGGAGTGAAAACATGAGAAAACAAAGCGAAATAAGGTGCACCTAAAGTAGTGAAGTAAGCCTGACTAAATGGGGGATAATATACACACGTGTTGCCTGCTAATTCCTGCATTAACGCGGTTTAATCTTCAAGACAAAGCTATGCCATACGAGACAGTGTGCATATCCACCAAATGGTGCGCCCCTAAACTGAGCCAATATGGTAGAAAAGTCACCTAAAAAGGGTTATAATAAAGGTTAATGGCTTATAATTAGAACAGGGAATTAGTGGGATAAAGAGAATTGCCACACACATCCAAATATAACATGTGAATATGAAAATGTTCTATTTCTGAGTATTATGGTATTTAACACTGTAGCCATTGCTATGTTTGTCTCATTTTGCTTTAAAAATAACCCCCAGTATGGATCTGTTTCTTTTAAGCATTTAATAAGCAGTTTGTGCCATTCGGTCAAAACGGCTTACTACATGGCCACTGTAACTACAATATTTAATTTTAAAAAAGCTGAGTTTCTGAGAAACAACCCTAAAATGTGTCAACACGGAACACCAGATCTGAGAAAAGTTTTTGTCACGTGTCAAGAAGATTGTCTCCACCAAGAAAACATCTTTCAACCAATTCTGACAAGGATTTATAATTTAGTTATTTACTATAAATACTACAAGTAATCAAACCAGTAAAGAAATCGGAAAAAACCTTTTTCATGCCAAAAAAGAGCTGCCAATTTATTCTGCTAAATCAAGAGTAACATAAGTGGGAAAAGAGAAAGTTTGATATGTATAGGAAAAACAGGCAGGCCTGAGTTGACTTCAAATATTTATAAATAATCTGCCTTTAAATTAGTTTATTTATAGCTAGCCAAGTATTATTTTTTTAAATTCTGGGTGGTCAAGTGAGCATAAATGACACAGGTTTAAATCCCTCCTATATTAAACCATCAAAGATCTTGCCATTGTTGTCCACTTATTATTCCCATTTACTGTATCTTATATCAAGAGACCTATCAGGAGAGTAATTATTTGCAGGATTTACACTAAACCCTGGCAGTTTAGGCTCTAAGACAGTTCTGCTACTATCTAAGCCTAAAAAATGGTTTTTGCTGGCAGCTTCTACATACCTGATCCTCTCTGTCTTGTTCTTTGGAGATGGTATTGACCAGCAGAGTGATGGATGCAGGCATGTGGGAGAGCAAGAAGTGATAGACCCCCTGTAGAGGCTCTGGCATCCATTATGTGATGTTCTGAATGATGCAGCTAAGGCACCAAAGCGTCAGCTTTGCCTGCTTCCAGTTCTAGACACATTCTGGTCGGTCTATTGCCAAACTGCAGTCGACAAGAAATTCAAAGTGTGCTCGTATGCACAGTACCTCACCTGTTCTTTCAGGTGATACTCAAACAGTAACTGAAAATGTTAGTAATTGAATAGGAGCCAGAGCTATTTTTAGTAAACAGTGCGTTCAACCTGCATATCCATTCCTGCTTTCAGATTAAACAATAATTCAATAAAAGAGAAAATTGGAGAAAAAAAATTAAGTGAGAGCTTTTGTGGTCTCAATAACGACTTATAAGGGAAGGTTAAAATTTCTAACAAAAGACCCATGGATTCTATTCAGTGGAACAAAACAAAAATCTGCGTATCGTGCCGGGGGGGGGGGGCAGTCACTCACATGGTGAGGAGCGTCTGTCACCATCAGTGTCCCATAATCAAACCACAAGCAGAGAGTGAGAGAGAACATTCTGGAAAAGGAATGTATTCATGCCCATTGGGATTGGCCTCAGTGAAATGGGGTCTTCTGACCTTGCAGTAAAACAGAGGCCAGATGTGCATGACAAAGGGGCCCAGGTGGAACAGTAAATCAGGTGTTGGGGGGAACAGACTGTCTGCCCACGTGTCTCATCCAGTTGCCATGGGGACGTTCAGATATATGACAGGAGTCCAAATTCCTGACAACTTCTTCTCTTCCTGCCCAGCCACCCCTCATGTCAGAAAGTCCTGCCAGTATGTCTGGACTTGGCCAAGGAGTGGGGGAGAGAGGGGGTGCAGGACATCAGCATGTTGAAGCCCCACATTTGTTCCACAACACCAAGCCCCCCTGCACCACTAAGTTGAAAGAAAGCATACATGTCTCAACTTCTTAGTCATAACATCTCTGTATCTATAAAGATACAGATTCTCTCTTTGTTCATTATGCACTGCTTTGTTTTCCAAGCAACATACATGAAATTTGCCACACAGATACTTCTCACCCTAAGTGACGTTTATGTGAAGTCAAGTCCATTGGACTCTAGAAAGGCTACTTACTAGTTTGAAAATGTAAAATTTGGTCTTTGACAAGGGTCGGAGAAGCAACAGTAGTGACATCACATGCAGCACATAGGACATCACACGTGAAGCACATGTAAGGACGCCAAGGGATTTTTTTGCCAAACACAGCAGCACACACACACACACACACACACACACACACACACACACACACACACTGATTTACAAGTTGCTAAACGATTTTGTTCCATCACAGGCACAGACTTTATTGCTCATAATAAAATGATGGATCGTTTATATCGTTTTATATATCAATATGTTTGCTATTACTGTCTGCATGTGAGTCCACATTCACTCAACACCTCAACATACACACACACGCAAACGCTGACCCACATTCTCTCTCACATACACACAAATTAAGTAAACTGAACAAGTTTAGAGGAAATAAATTTGGATGATATACAAATTGTTAGCACTGTGTGCTCATCGCTATAGCCGACGTGCGTTGCTGTCACTGCCATCTGTGTGTTCGGCCACAGGAGCCAGTAGCTGTCATATGTAAGCAAATTAAAATGTACATGACACACAAACAGTACTGCACACATCAGTGACGTAAGGATAATAAACTTTGGTGATATATATGTTTTTTTCCTTTCCAGTTGACTACAACCTCCAAGAATGCTATGCGGCGGCCACAAGCACTAACAATACTTTTGTACTAAATACTACTTTAATGGTTAAACAGTTTGGTGTTTATATAATCAGTTATGACGTTTTATCTTTCCAACACTACATAAATTTCACCGGGGCAGCACTGGGTATCTCACCTCAGTATATTTTACAGGACTGGCCTGTCACTCTGCCACAAATGAAATGCCCACATGTCCCTTCCTATTCACCCACCATGCATGCAAACATCAGCATCAGTACTGTTACCGTTACAGAAACATAAGCATTTCATATTAGAGGGCAGAGGGAGTAAAAAAGCAGCGGTCACATTATGGCCAGAACCTGTGTTTAGGACCAGGGACTCTGTGGGTATATGTTGTAAGCCATTCCCACATTTAATACCTCAAATCCTCTGCCTAACTCATTCTTGCATTTAGAAGCATTGAGTGCCTGGGTACAAGCTGTAATCTGCACCCGCGTTTAGAACCACAGACTCCCCTGCCCCCTTCTTGGTGTGTACCTGGTGTTACCTAGCATTGATACCACACTCCAAACCCCGACAGCAATGTCCTTCTCTATGAGGCTTCTTCCTACCCTTAAGGTTGATTCCTGTCTAGACTGCATCAGAGAACAAGCCCCACCCTTGCTGTACAGTAGGATTTGCTCACAATAAGTAGCAGCTCCCTCACAATAATAATATTCATCATAAAAACAGATGGATACCAACATGTGTCTCACTTAAAACACACATGGACCACAGATAGCAACATCAAGCAAGACCACAACACTTTGGTCAGAGCCATCATTTTGAAATAGCAGTTTCAAATCTACTTGTAATCCCTGGGATTTTATTTTGGGAAAACTGCCCAATGATCTGATCCTGGGGTTCTAAATCTCATTTAAACTCAGGGTGGCTACAATTTTATGCACATGAAGATGAGTAGGACTAATGTTACAAAGCCCAGCATTTCTGCGTGGGCGATGCACCAATTCTAGGTCAATTCCCACTCACCCTCACCCCCCTTCACTCTGAGCAGTCAACTCTCTTGGGTCACTTTCTGGTCCCTCCCCTCCAACTCTTCTGACTGCCTTCTGGGTGCGTTGGGAATCATTCTTCCTTTCAGAGTTACAGAAAGTTGATCTATTAGAAAGCAGGCACAACATTGCTCCACATACACCCCCGCGTACGCGACAAAAACACACGCACGTGTGCACAAGCATGACGGAACAGACGTGCCAGTCACGAAGACTACCATGCCGCATACAAATTCCAAAGGCCCTACTTCACATCCCATTTCAGCCATGGACAGCTCTCTGGCTGAGGCACCCAAATCCAGATCAGCAGAACCCGCAGCTTGCGAGCTGCTGAAATGGGACTGCACTGGTTTTTGGGGCTGTTCTATTTTCATATCCTTCTATCGTACGAGAGATCCTCCTGATTCTCACATAATGGATCCTGCGTCGTAGCTTAAATGTCAAATAAGCTGTTCCCCTCATTTTCCCTTTGAATAATACTGACAGTTCAAAAATGGTTCTTCATCCTCGCAGTACCTAAGACGCTAAAATTTCTTTCCCTTTGTATTTTCGACCTTCTGCAATATACCATGGTTCAAGCGAGATACAGTGCAACGCTGACCCTCAAAGGACCACAGCAATGGGGGAGTGGATTAAGGCATAGCACAGCCAGGCTCCAAATCCATTGGGTGATAGAAAAAAACCTTCTAGAAGCATGAAGAATGCAGCTGCATTCTCCTCGAGATTACGAAATGTCAAACACACCTGCGCAGGAATACGCCCAACAATCACACGGCAGACACACAAACAGCAAAGACACACTCCGACAGTACAGAAATCGTGCAAGACAGTCAAAAAGGGCATAATACTGGCAGCCAGATACTTCTTGACTATGTTCAAATGGCAGAAAACTAACACAAACTGTATGTCCAAGATGGAGCCAAGTCTTGGTTGTTTGCGTTTAAATTTTTTTTTTCTTTAAGTCCGTACGAATACTTGGAGTGTGTGATCAGGCTTAGGAGCAGCATGACCCCCTACATTGTAATCTGCTTAGTCACCAGCTGGACTGTGCTGCTGCCATTCATAACCAAGGTGGCCTTTTTCCAACCACACATAAGTGCAGCAAGGTGCCAGACCAAGGGCTGTGGCTGCTGACCAGGAGAGTAGAGATCAGTCGACCATCTTCTCAACCACATTTCAGTCTGAACATCTGTACAGGTCCCAGATGGGCCAGGTTTAGCCTGACTTAGTCAGGCACGAGCAAAAGATAGCATTTGGGTATCCAAATAAAAAAGTGGTTCTCTCAAAGTCCATACCCCTCAAAATTTGAATACGAAGCAAGCTCTACCGAACATGCTACCTTCAGAGATGATGCAAATATCATGCAAAACATAATTCAGTTACCCTTCTCTTCTTGTCTGCCTTTAACCAGGAAAGGCTACTTTTGCCATTGTTAGACCTTGTTTCAAAAGAAAAAAATGAGCAATATACACACGCACCCTAATTTGTTTTGTATTGATCCTATCAATATCTTCCCACTCTCTCTACTACTACAGATCCCTAAACAAGACAATGTGAAAGAGACCTCCACACTTCATTATTGCATTATTAAGATGCAAAGCACTTAACTGTGCGGTAAGATGGACAAAGATCTCCAACACAGCTGATAAAGACTTCCTCCAGAGGACGTCCACATAAGCAGCCTCCATAGCCAGTCAAAGCCTACGTTTTTAAAAAGCAATGAAATGCCGGGTGTGTGTATGTGTGTGTCTGGGCCTGTGGCATCTGTGAGATCCGGGATCCCTCTGCTACTTTCTGTGCTGGTGCAGGGGCGGCGGACTCCGCTGAGAGGGACCCCTGTGCCCTTGTGTGGGAGAATCTGAAAGGGACACAGCTGTGTCCCCCCAACCCCCCCCCCCCCCCCCCCCCCCCCCCCCCCCCCCCCCCCCCCCCCCCCCGCACAAATACACGGCAACCTTCCACGCCGCACTAATAATTAATAAATGTGCCTCTTTGTTAGTTCCCTCTAAGAGCCAATGTTTATTTCCACAACAGCCCTGTGGCATTAAAGGAGAAAAAGGACACTTCCTGTTCCCCCACCCCCACCTCTCCTCTCCGCTCTTCCCCCTTTCTCTGCCCGACACAACCGGCCTTTCTTTTTCCACCCAAAAAAAGGGAAAGAACTGCAAAAGAGGACGTCAGAGGCCCATTCCTTCCCTCGCGCTTGGTTCTCCCGAAGACGCCGGTGAGGGTGGGGTGCGCAGGGACGGGCAGGCAGCACTGTGGGGGACAGCCGTGACTGAGGATTTCACAGCTGCCAGTGGTGCTTTGTGCCAGGAAGGGCACTCGGAAGCTCCCGCTGGGAGCTGCATCGTTCAGGGACACTGCTCTCCGCTTGCGGCAATTTGGGAGCTGACACTGCTTCCTGGACAGGTGACGCAGCGGCCTGGTATCCTTAGTTCTGGAATCCACAATGTATACTTAGGAACTCAGAAATCCAGCTTTCCATTTTCACTATTACAACCACAGTGTTCGGATGTGGCCTCCGCAGATGTTAGAAAACGGGCTTTTTTGAACAAAAGGGATCCCTGCAGCTGAAACTTTTGAAGGGAAGCAATTTGCAGCAATATTATGAGATTGCGGTGATCTGTGACAGATCAAGCCTTTCTCCGTACGATAATAACGTGTGCCTCAGCAGTTCTGTGCACATGCACTTGTTATTGTGAAATTTGACAGCTCAGAAGCAAGCAGAGGGGGCTTCCGGGTACAATGTTTTCTGAGATGCATCGTCACGCCTCGGAGGCAGGAAGCAGAGAGGAGGAGGCCCTGTAAGCCCACAGGGGCCAGCAGGAAGTAGTCAACTCGAGGCGTAAGGCCTGGAGGTACCAACTCCTCTCTAGAGGTAGCTTCCCAACAATGGGAAAATATTTTACAAGCCCAATAACAGAAGAGAAAATCATAACCCCCTGTCACAATGGTAAATCCTATTTCAGGTCAGCATCATTTCGAAAACGAAAGTCAGTCGGTGGTTTTATAAAGCAGGTAATGTTGGAAGACAGTTGAATAGTCTAGCTGTGACACTACCTCACATTCAGATAAATTTTTGTGTCCCAATAAGCATACAAAATTCCCTGTGTGGAAAATGCCTCCTTGTTATTATTGAATTTACATTATATGTCATTGTGAAATTCTGTACTACACTCTGCCATGTAGACATGGAGTGTATAAAGACAGCAAGGTCCATAGCGCTACATGGCTTGTTCACTTTTTGCAGAAGGCCCAAGAACTTCAACATCTTTTTAACTTCATCTCTAAGATTTGGATGCAGTAACTTTCAGACAAGTTGAAATTATAAGAGAAGTGACTTTAAAAATCCTTCCAAAAATTAACTCTGTCAAGAAGGTTAGCTCAAGAGGTAATCTGTGATAAAAAAAGGGGTATGAATTTAAAAATAAACACAGAACCTCTGATGTTATCTTTAGCTATTTTGCAACGAATCTACTTTTAATTTCAAAAGAATTGCCAGGATGGTAACTTAAGGAAATGTCTAACATCAAACTGCATAATAGATTGTTTTCAGAAGATCACACGCTGATTTTTCCCAAAAATAAATCACAAGACTTGCATTCTCTCATCTCTTCAGGCGAACTGTTAAGTTTAACACAAAGATCCTGCTTCAGCAACACCCTGCCTGATCGCCGCTTCCAGTCAGCTGTGGATCCTGATAAACAAATGTCTCATTTTGTCTATTTATAAGCCCAACACCTTTTTTGTTGCACATTTAAGGTGCAGAACTGGACGCTGGGGGGGGGGGGTGTCAAACAAAACAACTAAAAACCCACTCGCTGTAATTTTCGTTTTCAGACGGCTGGGGTAGCATTTTTGAGCTCTTTGTCTTTAGAACGACAAGGAGGCCTGTCTGTCACCTCTAGACCCCAGCTTGCACTTGGGCCATTTGACATTGGTGAGGGGCGGGGGGGGGTGATGTTAAAGGAGACATTTGAGTGAAAATTTCTGACCACGTTGTCTCAGTCAGTCGTCTAACCTGTCTAAACAAGGACAAGGTCAACATAAACAACACCCAAAGGAGTAGTAAAACCCAGGATTTTTTTAAAATGAGACAACGATTGGGGGGCTGAAAGCTGACGGTTAAAGATATTAAGAAAGCAGGAAATGAACTGCAGCTTTGTTACTGGGGCAGACAGACCGCGTGGGTGTCTGTGGGGGGTAGCATTGTGAGCAGAGGCCAGGCCTTTTGGTTTCATTTTTTGTATTTGCTTCCATCACCCCAGGTTCTCTCCATACTTCACTTGATCAATCCAGTGGCAGCTCTGAAACCTGAAAGCAGTTAGTCCTCTTATCGATGACGTCTCTACGATGGACAGGCTTACTTAAAAAAAAAAAAAAAAAAAAAAAAACGCCAGTCGCCACATTTTGGCACAGTTACTCCATCTGCTTGCTTTTTTGCCTTATAGCCTGTCTCTAAATAAACGCTCAGAGTTATACAATGAGAGATATCTAAACAGGGATGAAGTCAATGGTGGAGCTGTGGAAACCACGACTGGAACAGCTAAATTTTCGTCGTAGCTTTCGGAAGCTACATCCGCACTGTGGGCATTTTGCATCTGAAGCATGAGGGCCACTGTCCTGCTCATCACACAGGCGCACATTTAATAAAAATGCGGCCTTCCCTCCAACCCCGCAATCGTGCACTGTTTTCACCTTCAGCTGAGCTGCCAAAGTGGTTCAGAGCCTCAGGGAACCAGACGATTTCAATGTCACAGTCCGACTGACAAGGCAACCAGCACGCCTTGCTTCCCCAGGAAACGAGCCCGTTTTAGCAAAAGCTGAACCAAACGGGGTCCGTGTAGGGTTGCTGTGAAGGACGTGGACTTGTAAGCTGGTGGTTGCTTGTTCAAGGCCTGCTCCCTGCAACTGCTGTGATGTCCTTGATCAAGGTATCTACATTGAGCTGATGTTGTATAATGGGGGTCCTACACGGTGGCAGATTGAGATGAACAGTAATAAAAAAAGAATAATAAAAGATGTGGTGAATGAGTAGGTCCGAAGGGCAGTAACTCTCCCTTGATACCGTCACAATGTCCATTCGGTGCTGGGGGCCAAAATTCGACTCCGAGGGTCCCTTTATTTTCTCTATTTGACCCGTCTCCCGCACAGGGAGGCGTCACAGCCCGCACCTGTGCCGTTAACAAAGGCTGCGCCGCAGGAAGAACCGCCGCTCTGCGGGACCGCGCGCCTCTTTGTGTCACACTGCTGTACCAACGCCCGCTGCTTCCCTCTTGCTCTCTCTCTCACACACACACACACACACACTGGAGTGCGGAACTGCACAGCACAGGGAGGAAAAAAGCGAAGTGAAAATGCGCGCTGAAAAAACGAAGCGGGGCAGCGCCGAGGCCGCCGCCGGGGGTCATTCCCAACGGTTCGGTGTCCATATACGCCGTCACGCGCCACCCCAGCGCACCTGTACGCTGCGGGAGCGCGAGCCGCGCGCAGCGGAGTCCAGCCCAGTAGGGGGGACAAGCGGACTAATAACGTTTAGAAGGACCACCTCGGTGCGCCGCCGCATGCGGATGTGCACAGGCTGCCGCATTAATCCCGAGCTGCGTTCGTTTCTTCAACTAACACGCGAGTCACAGCGCGCGCAGATACAAAGGTCGCCTGCGCTTGTCACTTTGGGACACGCGGACAGGTCTTACCTTAAAGAGACCTTGACACAGCAGTCGCTCTGTGCCATTCCGTCTTCGTCCGCGGCTTATTTCTGACACGAAACCTTCTGGAGACGCGTGTCTCTCGAAAACACGAGAAGGTGCGATCGGTAGCGGATCAGGTTGAAACTCGGCGGTCATCGCTGGTCATCGCTGGGCACCGTCCTGTCGAGCCTACATGAGGCATAGTTGCTATCGGTCTGCAACTGCGGGTTGATTCACTGCAAATTCGGGACCCGTTTTCTTCGCTCTCCGCGCCGCAGCGACATCCTGTCAGACGAGTGTGAAACGCATCCGCGCGCGCGCGCGCGCGCACACACACACACACACACACGCACTCACACACACCGACCGTTCTGTCACATTGTGCGGATCTACAGACCTGAGAAACAAACTGGGCGGGCGAACCAAAGCTTGATTGGCAGGCGCTCAGCCATACAAACGAAGAAAACCCCGCCCTGTGATGCGTTATTGGCCAATCAGAACCGCGCGATGTTTCTCTAGGTGTGAGGGAGAAGCGGTTCGGAAGGACGTGCAGATCGCAGTAACGTGAGGTGCAGCAGACAGCCTTATTGCGCCAGTGTGTGTGTGTGTGTGTGTGTCGGGGAGGTCGAAAGGGCGAAGATCTGCCACCCTGGAAGTTGAAGGAACACGCAGCTCACATTGGAATTCTACCGTTATTTGATGGTTATGTTAATACCCCGCTGATGCCAGAACTGATTCATTTTACCTTGGGTCCTGCTTACGTTTTTTTTGGAACAGTTAAGGTGCATCAGTGAACAAAGAGAGGACATTTCTGTGAAATTGCTGCTAGCTGGTAGCACATGAAGGATTTCGGGAATACAAAGGCACTGTATGTCTGCAGGACAGTATCTGGAAAACAGTTACCCTGACAATGAAAAATTAGATGCAAAAATTTCAAGTGATGTGGCAGGAGGGTGTGAGACACACACACACCTACCCTATGGGCTGTTTGTATGTATTCAAAGTAAGCTGTTTAATGCATTTTTGAAGGAAAAAAAGTGCATATATTATCTGTCTGTCTGAAAGAAGGATCCCACCCCCAAAAAACCCAGCCCCTGCTGTGTCCAGCACTAACCAGAAGCTGCCAGTGTGAGCTGCTACCTTCTGTCCTCCATGTTTTTCCTCCCATCCACACTCTTGCTGTTTGTGTTCCCTTCCGAGCAGCATGTGTGGACATGACACACATAGACTCATCTGTCTACAGGTATTATGATCCGTTTCCCTTCCCTTGTGCATAACAGGAACCTGTAAGAGGTTTTCTCCTAAAATTCAAAATGTGTGATTTGTCTGTGAATCCATTCCGACTTGGAATATTGAACCGTGGTACCAAACCAGGCCCCTTTTATGGGACTTGAGTCAGTAACCTAATGGTTCAGTGTCGAGGGCTTTTCAAAGCTGTGCTGCCTCTGATCCGTCCTGTAATTTTTACGCTTGTCCAGTCCAAGATAACATTGTACAAGGGCTATTTTTATATTTAAAAACCCTTGTTGAGCAGAGAGGCTTAATAGAGGTTTACGCAGAGACTGGTGGGAAGAGGGACGACGGGTTTGCCATACACGTGTCAAAGTTCACACTGGATTCCAGAACAGATTAATATTGTGTAGTAGCACAGCTCAGCAGCAGTCATCCGCAGTTTGAACAGAAGCTGCTATGTTGCAAAAAACATCTTTAAGAAAGGAAACAAGCATAGACACACAGAGATCCTTTTGCAATGCCAAACCATCTTGGTTGATGGGCAGTTAATGCCAAACCCTACAAGGAACATTCCTCATGAAAGAACTGATGGTGCAAAATATTTTGCAGGCAAAAAAATAATGTTACCACCAAGTTGTTTATGAAGTTCGTTATGAAGGTAACGTGAAGATCGAAAACGTCCGCAGACACTGGTGACATCTGCAAGGACTGTATCTGTCGGGGACGAAACGCTGCACTGGCCCGGATCACATGCTAGAGAAAGCAGGAGAGAAAAACAACATCAAGGTTAAAGTCTTGTATTTTGTTTTTGAAATCCCTTCAGCACAGTTTCTAAAATTGACTCCCAAGCCTTAAGCTGATTCCACCTCTTTTAGAAAATTCATCTTTGATTTTGAAAATGAAGGGGAATCAGTTATGTAAGCATTCTGTGCACCATCCCCACATGAGCAGCAAAACCGGGGGCTGTGTGCTGGCAACATTTTTCCATCATTGTTTTAATTTAGGCTTTAATCGCATTATAATGCTGTTGATCTGTTTATTTATTTATTTCTTTTCTGAGACATGAGTGACATTGATGCTGCCGTAGTTTTTGTGGTTCATCTCATCTTCAGCCAAATTATCCTTTCCCTTCTTTCCTACCAGACCTGTGACGGACACCCATTGTGACAGACAAAAGTCTCCATATATAAACACTCATATGGGTCCCGTGGGGTAACCACGCTCTCCTCTGCTGATCTCAGGCAAGTAGCAAACGGCTAAGAGGGAGAGCATGACTGATGCAGATCCCAGCCTGTCTCACTCTACAGACTCTCTATAATCATGCTCCAGGTTGTTAGACTTGGCTTCTCTTCATGCATCCAAAGGATGACCACATTTTGGAGAGTCAAAGTGTACAGGGTTTGGGGAATACACTTCGGAAAGGCAGTTCTTGACTGATTGACCCATGTCTTTGATTCAATAAAGGTCTCAGAAATACCCGATTTGGCTCATTCCTGCGGGGAAGGATCCGGGGTGCAGGAGATCCCTTTGTTCTGGACCAGGCCAAGACTGGAGGGCAGTGACATGGAGAGAGTCTGCTCTGTCTGTGTGAAGAGGTCAGCCATCAGACCCCCAGCTGTGCATCGCGTGCAGCTACACTCCACCTCACTCAGCCCCAAGCCCCAGATTTCATGGTGGGTTGATCAGATTGAGGATAGCAAGGGGTGCCACACAGCCTCTGGGTGCTGAATAGCCAAGTCTGACTGTTCCACTGATATTCCAGTTGACTGCATTTCTGCTGCATGTGAGGGCAGGACCACTGTAGGGTGGAGGGGACAGTTGTCCTTTGGGGTTTCTTAAACTGACCAACTGCTAAAAAGTGCCAGGATGACAGGAATTTAAAGCTAACTGAAGGCACATGATTTCCGCCTTTGCAAAGGTTGAGCAATAATCATCATTGTACAACAAATCTTTCTCTTGTCAATATGTGTCCCCTTGTCAACTCAAATTGCCATGGAGACAAAGAAAACCATTGTTTCAGAGTAGTACAAATCTGCAATATTAGCCTATTTTTGTTCTTGTGACTTGGGGCACAGTCTATTAATCACTTTCTAAAAACAAAAAAAAATCGGGGGGGGGGGGGCAGGGCAGCTGAGGTACGCACTGCAGTATCGGACGGTAAAGAAAGACTGAGACGTGAGACATTGCTTCTTGTTCCTCTTTAGCACAGCTTTGGGTGTGGATGCTGCTCTTGAAAGCAGTCGGCAACTTGTTTCTATGGAAACACACCCAAAGAAGGGTAGCAAGGAAACCAGGCTGAAACAGCAAAAAAAAAAAAAAAAAAACGGTTTAGTTATATGGGATCCAGGTTCACAAACGGGGTAAGATACAGAAACGATCAAGGCACCCATGATGGTTTTGGTGGCTTTTTGGGGGGGGGGGGGCAGAGAATGCTTTCCGTTATAAATAAGTAAACCAATTTACTTTTTATAGGTGGTTTAAAAAGCTTGGCACTGAGGCTTTAATAGATCAGCCCAATACATTTATATAACAGTCCTCATCTCTGTATTATTATTATTCCTTGGCAGAATTCCATCGAAACCAGCTTATATATTGTCACGCTTTGATCCATTTACAGAGGCCAGCAGTCTTTCAGCGAAGCAATTTGAACTTTGCCAATAGTCCACCAGCGCAATTCTTTAGTCATAAACACAATGTTATTACTGCCTTGTGACCGACCTGTAGTCCATTAACAAAGAAAGTGCAGGGAGTCTCAGCCAAGCTTTTTTTTCTGGAGAGAGGTTCCTCGCTCTGGAGATGACAGCTGTGTTTGATTGAATTGCCGGGAGGTAACCAGCTTACACGGCGTCCGCTCGCCGTGCGACGCGGTCAAGCGGAGACACTTAACAGAGACAGCAATCACTTTCCATGTTGTTAGGAAGGCGTGTGACGTGCAGCAGCGCGCTGGGGGATTCGAGTGGAATCTGAAGGAGAAATGTGGCGCTTTCCTTGACTTAACCCTGGGTCCGCTTCCAGGCCGGCCTGACAGGGTTAAATTTAGATAGGATAGTCATGGTTGTATAAGGATGTAATGAGTCTTTGTTCAAGGATGTGATGTTGCCTTCAGTGAACAGCTTGTCCATCCAGTCCACATATTTAAACATATTTATACAGTGGCTTTGAAGAAGTTTCTTAAAAGGGGGAGGAACCACTTCTTGCAGTAGATCACAAAAGAAGACCTTTTTTTTCCTTATTGAAAGAGCATTAGAGATGCATTACTGGAGAGGGAGCTCTGTTTAACCCCTCTGGCAAAGCAGCACAATACTGTCTTTGTCCCAAGGTTGGACACGGCCATTCCGTTTTGCTGTACTGCAGTGTCCCATTAGGGTCTTGGCTGTACGTGGGGGCGGATTTTACATCGAATGCTGGTGTTTGAAAAGGCAGCGCACCATTTTTTGAGTTAAAATTAAAAAAAAAAACATGTCGATACCATTTGCGGCAGCGTTACTCTCACAGTTAGGGTTTAAGCATTTGGTTTTGTCACATGTGGGTCCAATTCGCACGGAGAGGAAGAGAGCGCTCTAGCGCCCCCTGGCGGTGGACCACCAGCGACCCAGAGCCGTTTTGTTTTTTCTTTTTTTATTAGCCGTTTTTATTAACCGTTATTTAGCTCGCTGAGTTTTCCAAGACTGTGTCCGCTGTTAGACCGTTTACAAGTTTACAATAATTTACGTATTTACACAACAGGGTATTCTTACTGATTCGATACAGAGTAAGTACACCGACGCGGAGGAGGCGCTGCGGTTCTGATCCACTTATTAGCGGTTATTTATTGGCGACATAAGTTGGAAATTCGACTGTACAACATATTTCTAGCCTAATTGTCACGTTCAAATCACGAAAACCTCATATTTACACCAGTTGAAAAAGATGAGTGAAACATTCGCAGCGGTAAAGAATGATGTGTAATTGTTAACGAGACTTTTATTCATTTAAATGTGGTATAACTGATATATCGTTCAAAGAGTTTTCACAACACGGACCAGATGCCGTGAACCACAGATGTCCCGCTGCGGGGGTCCGGATGCCGAACTCAATCACCGCAGGGCCAGTGGGGTTCTGACCCGCGCGCTCCCAGGGGGGTATCCGACCCTGCAAACTACACCTTGTCGCGTGCAAAAACTGCGGTTAACAAACGTCCCAGGAGGAGTCCAGTTATAACAATTGATTTAATAAAATGTACCCACGTGAGAAGTGGGTGAAAAGGGGGGGGGGGGGGGGTCAGGATANACGTCCCAGGAGGAGTCCAGTTATAACAATTGATTTAATAAAATGTACCCACGTGAGAAGTGGGTGAAAAGGGGGGGGGGGGGTCAGGATAAGCCACCAACATGGATTTTTTTTAATTCACCTTCATCATTATGTAGTGCAGCAATAAATAAATGACAAGATTTTATACGTTTTATTCCCTAAACTGAAGTCTGGTGTGGTCTTTATTTAAGGCATTTAATTTCAAACTCTGTCTGGGGGGACAGATGGCGGTTGCTGTCAACCCCCCACGAAAAGGCCAACTAAACGGGTGCGGCTGAATAGGACAGATGAGACATTTATTGATTTAACTGCTTAATCCCAGAGGCCCCTGTATTGTGCTGTTGTCCTCCACACCAAATTTGTATCAATTTTCATAGTTGTGTAACAGCTCCTCTGTCAAGAGAATCCTGGGACTTTCAGCCAGGGCTTTTATTTCCCCCCACAGGGACCACGAACGCAATTAGGGTCGCGCATTTTGCGCAATCATTAAAACTACAAAGCGGTTTAAATATGCAATGATAAACATAATAATTGTAAATCGCACAATGGACTGAATTAAAACTGAATGTGTAATAAAAAGCACAGATTTCAGAACACTTTAAAACTCAAGAACTCAGCAACAAACCTCAAGCCGAACTATTATTCTGTTTGTGCGCGCGGCTACAAATGTATTTTTTTGAAACATTTGTCTCCCCTTAGTTAATTTGTAATTTGTTATTGATTTGTATTAGTATTCTTATTTATATATATTTTCTAGTTGCAAATCAAACGTCTGTTTCTTCCAGCTTATGAGGTCGAAAAACTCTCTAGTTGCAGTAACACCACATCACAGAAGGGAAAGTTGGACCGATGTTGTTTATTTCTTGTATATTTTGTGCTTTTGACCCTCCGCAACTGGGCGGTTATTGTTCAGAAATGATGTCTTACTGTTTTCAGTTACACAATATATTCTTCATCTACTGGAGTCTGTTCGGCACTGGCTTAATGACGATATGTTCAACAAAAGACCTGCAACTTTTTTTTAAAACAAAAAGGAACACTAAACCTGAAAGATTTACTTGAACCCAAATGCTCAAAAAAAAACGCAAGAAGGCGCCGTTCCGCAAATAAAACAGCGGCTTAGTTCTGCCAGGTGATGAGCATAGATAGATAGACAGCAGGACAGACAGACAAACAGACAGAGACAGACAGACAGGCAGGAAGATAGATAGACAGCAGGACAGACAGACAAACAGACAGAGACAGACAGACAGGCAGGAAGATAGATAGACAGCAGGACAGACAGACAGACAGATAGATAGATAGACAGACAGGAAGATAGACAGACAGACAGGCAGATAGATAGACAGACAGACAGGCAGATAGATAGATAGGAAGATAGACAGGAAGATAGATAGACAGACAGATAGATAGACAGACAGACAGGCAGATAGATAGACAGACAGACAGGCAGATAGATAGATAGGAAGATAGACAGGAAGATAGATAGACAGACAGATAGATAGACAGACAGACAGGCAGATAGATAGACAGACAGACAGGCAGATAGATAGATAGGAAGATAGACAGGAAGATAGATAGACAGACAGATAGATAGACAGACAGACAGGCAGATAGATAGACAGACAGACAGGCAGATAGATAGATAGGAAGATAGACAGGAAGATAGATAGACAGACAGATAGATAGACAGAAGAGCAAAGAATCATACTGGCAAACATAAATATCACATTTAGAAAAGTGCATGTAAGAGTGTAAGTAAAAATGTGCACATAATAATTGAAAAGTATTGTCAGCTCAGTGACAACCTGACAACCTGAGGATTCTCTGTAGGGTCTACAGGTTGGTAACAGAAATGACCTCAGGTAGGGCAGCAGGTAAGACCATCCTGTTGCTGAAGGTGTTCTGCTATGTTGCCAGGCTGGTCTGCAGGTGGTGACAGTGGTTGTTCAGCAGCCTGCCTGTGTACCGCACCTTCCAGAAAGTCCAGTCTGACTCCCAGGATTCGTACTGAACTGCCGCGCAAAGACGCGCTCAGACACAAGTGATGCTGTACGTTGTGCAGTGACGTCACGCACGCTTTACACTGACGTCACGCATATTAGCATATCTTTGTAAAGCGAGCGATTCGACACTCGTTTCTGGTCGCTTGAATGATTTTGACCCGGAAGTATATGAACAGGTAACTCGACGTACAGTTTCTTGTCTAACACGGCAAGTCGCCGTGTCAAATCTTTGGGGCTGAACGCCACCAGTGCAGTGACAGTGACCCTCCCCCGCCGGTGGACCCCCTCACGTTACCAGGAGGTGTCACGGCCGACGATGTTGCTGTCCGTCCATCAGAATCTCGATCCAGAAGTCGGTGAAGATCGAGGCAACCAGCAAGTCAGTTGTTCACGTCAGAGAGAAGCCGAGAGGACTTCGCTGGAGGTTGTTTGGGCGCTTCTGTGCCGCACCCTGCAGGGGGCGTGGAGCCCGCGAGGTAGCGCTGGAGGGACAAACGTCGCATTGTGACAGCGAGGCGTAAGAAGGTGACACTCGAGGCGACAGCCGGGTTCTCCGCGTTCCCGCCCTTCCACTCGCGGCCAACATGGGGGAGATGCTCCCTGCCCAGGAAGCGGCCAAGATCTACCACACGAACTACGTGAGGAACGCGCGAGCCATCGGCGTGCTGTGGGCGATCTTCACCATCTGCTTCGCCATCATCACCGTGGTGGTCTTCATCCAGCCCTACTGGATCGGGGACAGCGTGAACACCCCGCAGGCCGGCTACTTCGGCCTCTTCCACTACTGCATCGGCAACGCGCTCACCTCGGAGCTCACGTGCAAAGGCAGCGCCCTGGACTTCGGCTCCATCCCGTCGGGGGCCTTCAAGACGGCCATGTTCTTCGTGGGGGTCTCCATGCTGCTCATCGTGGGCAGCATGGTCTGCTTCAGCCTCTTCTTCTTCTGCAACGCCGGCAGTGTGTATAAGATCTGCGCCTGGATGCAGCTCGCCTCCGGTGAGTAGCTTTCCCGCCCGCGCGTGCACGCGCAGCGCGGTAAACAGGAGTAAACGCTTCAGTAGAAGGAACGTTTCAGGTCGACACACCTGGCTTTGCCGTTCGATCCGGGAACGATATAATATAGAACTTGAGTTCAGTGCAAACGTTCAGTTCGAATCCCACTCCGGTAAACTGACGCGGCACTAATACCCTGCTGTGTGAAGGGGTCAGGCGCTGTAAAGTTAAACATCTAATACCGGCCAAAAACGTGTGATAAATAAGCTCTCGTGTTATTAGTGTATAAAACTGGCGTTCAGATAAACAGTCGCCTGTGTTTTGAGCGACCGGGACGGATTTAACATCTACAGACACCGATACGCTAAGAAAATGTGCTGCGGGAAGCCGCTCGCGAAGAAAGTTCTAGGCGGACGACGTATTATTACACGTATCACTCTGTCGGTGACACCGGAGCTCGCGGCCGCTCCGCCGCCAAGAAACGCCGCTCCTTCTCCATGGCAACCAGCTCATGAATATTCATTCACGTCTGACGCGGCTGAAGATGCCCGCGCTCCGTGTTTGTCATAAATTGTACGTGTTTATCGGGGGTCTTTATGTGGAGATCTGGTGTCATTTCGGTAACAACCGGAAACCTTCTATTTAACATTCTATATATATAGTTACGAATATATATATATATATATATATAAATGAACATATGTGCAAATCAAGTGAATAATTGAACAAAAAAAAAGAATAATCATACTCACTCCCACCCACTCACCCATTCATTCACTCACTCATCGCCCACCCACCCAGTGACTCACTCACTCACTGACTAACCCACCCCGCCACCCACTCAATCACTCACTCACCCATCCATTCACTGACTCTTTCACTCACTCACCCACTCATTCACTCACTCACTCACCCATTCATTCGCTGACTCTTTCACTCACTCACCCACTCATTCACTCAGTCTCCTGTCACACACTGTGGTGAACGGCTCGTCGGGGTCACGGTGGACCAGAGCCGACCCAGGAGGCGCGGGGAACTGGGCCAGTGAAGATAGATCCTGGAGGAGTCGCCAGTGCTGCACGTTCAGCACCACGGAGAGCTCTCCCCCCAGAGCACCCGGGACCACTGCACACAGTGGGCACACAGCGGGCACCCGGTGAATTTCACCCGGGGATCTGGAGGCAATAAGAGATATCCCACCATCGGGGTGTACCAGCAGCAAGTAGGTACCCGAAGCCACTGAAATATGCTGCAGTTTTTCTGTGCCGCTTCAGCTGAAGAATTACTCAGAAACAACCAAACGCTGACAGCATGCTGCCCATGTTGGGCAGTTTGTTGGGTGAAGCTGGGGTTAGTGCCACACCACCCTTCACGTGATAGACAGAGGGCCCCTCCCCTGCAGAGAGCCGTCTGGCTCCGGTTTCACACCCCCAGTGCTGGGGGCCGTTGCCCAGACTCCTGTTGGCCACAAGCTGGCACAAGCAGAGCAGGCAGATGGTGTCAGTCAGGATTAGCAGTTGCCCCCCAGGAACCCTGCTGTGGGTAAGGGGAACCACATCAGTCTCCCTCGGGGCCAAATGCCAGAGGGTTTAACAGCTCCTTTTTTTTAATTTTGATTTTTTTTACACCCGCTGGCTCAGCGGGTGGCGCTGTTGCCTCGCAGCTCCTGCTCTGTGTTCAGATGCGGCTTTGAGCTCCGCTCAAAAGTTACGCGTTCTCTCTGTGTCCCGGCGTCCGCCTCCAGTCCAAAGGCGTGTGTCCAGCTGAATCGAACCTGCTGTCAGCGTGTGTGAGACACGCAGGAGCTCTTGGGTTTATTTTACGTTCACCGAGATTTCCCCCTGAAAGCGTAACTACCCTCCTGCGCCTGATTTCGCAAACGTCCTGCTGCGTAGCTTCACTCTCATCGGTTGCTGCTTCTCTTTCTAGTGTTAGAAGATAAATTATTGACCACCTGGGCTGCACAGCCATTCTGGATCAAAACCGCTGCACCACTTTGGCTCCCTTAAGAAAAACACAACCAAACTTGTCCAAGTGACGAAAATCACTACTTGTGACAACGTTTGGCATAATTTACATTCGACGTTTAAATGTAAATTTGTCAAGTATTAACCATTTAAAACTTTTTTCTTTCTCAGTCCTGACCTAGCAACCTTCTGGAGTTTTTAATCCTCTAACTGACCACAGGGTTTAGGTCAAGGAATTTATTGACCATGTAATAATCTCTGCTCGGCAAAGCAAAGGGCAAGGAGATGATCTGGTACTTCTGGTACAGGGCATTTGAGGCCCGGGTTATGACCCCGTGGAAAACACCCGCGGGAGGATTTGAGTCTCTTTTTGTTCCTTTTCCTCATAATTAAACACTACACAGGTCAACAGGGCTCTAACAGCCACAGAAAGATGACACACAGCAACTAGAACACAAAAGACAACCCAGAGCAAAACTAACTAATCATCCCCAGCCACCCCAGCAGTGGCATCTACTAGAATGTTCTCCCCCCCTTCTCTCACTGGGTTTTTATGTCAAACCATCAATAACTGACTGACTGGCCGTGTGGCTCATTATTCCATTGAAAGGCTTTTTCCTGGTGGGCCAGACTTCCGGCCACAGACCTTATTCCTTCACTCACCACTTACTGGATAGAAGAATATCAGCTAAACCTTTATTTTCCACTTTTGAACCGCTGGATTGAGTCGGTCGGCTGCCGTGCAACGAGGGTTAACCTCTGACCAAACCGGCTGCAACATCTGGTATTTTTACACAACTCTCCTTTCACCTGAGACCTTTCCTAACATGTCGCCCCCCCCACCTCCACCCCCAAGCGGGGGGGGGGTCTCCTCATTGTCCCCTGGCTGGCGTGGAACAGAGGAGCAGCTTGGGGACGCAGCTGGGGAAAGTGCTCAGAAACTTAATCAAGTGGATGATCTGCTTCCGGAGCTGTTGCCTAGCAATCCGTCACCTTATCCCCACGGTTGTAAAAACTCGGAACCTCATACGTTATTTATTTGCGCAGTGACTTGCACTTTCTCTCCTTCCCCACGTTTCACTTGGAAAGATACCTCCGTATGAGTTCTCTTCAGTTTCCGCAGTGACTTTAAACAGTCAGCAGTTCTGTCTGCAGCTTCAGCTTAAACATCCTGGAGATGCGGGGAGAAAATGGTTCGACCAGCTACTGTTTCAGAACCACTAACATAACTTAACGTTCCAGTCCAGCGTAAGTCCTGCTTCGGAGCAGCACGACCACCTTCTCCGGAGACGCTGTTGTCCCACCTGAACGACGCTCCGCGTGACAGCACCGGCTGACACCTGACGCCCGCCAGCGAAATTACCTGAAGGGCAAGATGCCGATATCCGGTCATAGGAAAAGCACTAAGTTTACGATGACATTCTAACTCGATGCTTAACTTAGTACCACCACGGTTGCAACGTGTAGGAGACGGCAGCTTAAGCGCACGAGATCCTCAGGGAGGCTGCGAGGTGTTGCCATGGAAACGTGTAATCTCCCCCTCTCTCTCCTGCAAAAGTTATTAATTAATGTTTGGCTTTTTCATCGTCTCAGTTAAAGCACCGTCTAAGGGAGCGGAGGCAACAATTAACAAGAGACACATGTTTTCTGTCGGAAGATGTGAGGAAGGCAAACATATATCTAGCAATTACGGCGCATATGTGAATCATCAAAGGAGCGGAAAAGTGCGCCGTGCCGGAGGCTCGATTGTACGTGTAAAGGCAGCATTAGGAAAAATTCGCTGCAGATCTTCTAACTAATCCGTAAGTGCGTTTTATCCGTTTCGCCAACACGAGTCGTCCTGCGTGTAACAGGAGCCGTCTGCGGGAAGAACTAGAAAGTTCCAGCTGCACGTATGTTGATGCTGCAAAGAGAGAAATAATAGACTTTTACTGCTGGTCAACAACCCCCCCCCCCCCCCCCCCCCCCCCCCCCCCCCCCCGCCCCCCCCCCCCCCCCAGG
>UFQX01000113.1:221505-245145 GCA_900497675.1 Arapaima gigas
AACCCCCCCCCCCCCCCCAAAAAAAGGTTTATTACAACAGACAATGGAGTTTAGATATAAATGAGTGACATCGGTGACGTTTTTATTCCTGTTAAATGACCTCTGCCTGACTTTTATAGTAGACGAAGGGACAGATGGGGATGATGTTGAGACGGTTCTGCTGAGAAAAAGGGAAAGTCGCCGATTCGGCGCCTGATGCTGGTACCTCTCAGCTCCACGGTCACGGGCCTGAAGCAGCTTCGGCACCAAACCAAGTTGACATGTTCTGTATAAATAAGCCGAATGGGAGTTTTCAAATAACAACACACTTCCGACGTTGTCCGTTGTCCTTGGTGTCGGGGTGTGACACGAGGTTGCCGCACTCTGCCGGGTTGTCATCCACAGCTGTCTGCATGGTGATGGGCTGCATGATCTACCCGGACGGCTGGGACTCGGAGGAGGTGAAGCGCATGTGCGGGCAGCGCACTGACAAGTACGCGCTGGGGAACTGCACCGTGCGCTGGGCCTACATCCTGGCCATCATCAGCATCCTAGATGCCCTCATCCTCTCCTTCTTGGCCTTCGTTCTGGGCAACCGGCAGGATAAGCTGCTACCTGAGGACTTCCAGGTGGAGAGCAAAGGTGAGGCCGTGGGGGGGAAACGGTGCCGCGGGTCGCGTTCTGACAGACATCCGTTCGCCCTCGACGATTAAGCCTGTCATTTCTCCCGCTGAAGAGGACGACAGTTTCAAGTCGCTCCGGTGCAGAAATATCAAACTGGAGTGACTTCAACTTCATCAGCTCAAAAGTCCTTCTTAATCTTACCCCTCTTTCCACGCATTTGGTTGGCTGTGCGAGTGGATGAGGGTGTGTGATTTCCCTGCAGCGGACAGCTGGTTATTAAATAACAAACACAAGAGTCTGCGGCAACTACTGACTAGGCCCGGCAACCCTAAAACCCTAAACTACCTGCCAGCTAGTTTTAGCTTCAGATTCCTCCCCCGGGGGGTGAAAGCAACGAAAAGTGTGTGTGGCGCTTCGGTGCAAGTCTGCAGACCGTGTGTGTGCCGCTGGTGACAAGTCGGTTCCACGTTAAAAGTGATTCCACAGTCTTCCCTGGAAGCGTCACATGGCAGAAAGCGTTTTTGGGCCTCACGTTCCAAACGTCGTCCTTGACCTTCACACTGTGCAAACCGCGGCTGAGGAGAAGTGGCTTTGCTCTCCAGAAGGGCAGGTTTAATCCGGGCCGAGACGTCTCGGGCTTTGACCGGCGCGGAGGCACCGTGAGACTCGAGGGTGTTAGGTAGCTCCTCGCAGAGGCCCTTGGTGTCCACAGACGTTTTGTTAGCGGTGCAGATCCAGGATTCAGGGATTGTCCACAAGTGTCTGAGCTCCTCGATTGTTTCTACCTGCTTTTTAATGAAAGAATTCTAGCCCTTTATTAAAAAGGCCGCGCGGTACACAACAGGAACAGCACAGAATCACGCTTGAGTGGCGATGCAACTTAAAGACGTCAGAAAAGTCTAAATACAAACTACAGCAAATATTAATCCATTTAAACTCATTATTTGTGTCTTCTCCACTAATATACTTCATTCTCCATTGGGTCACAGTGGCATTCGTGCAGTATTATGTTCAAATTTCACATGGGTTTAATTTAAAAGGCAGACAGTGATTCTTACCTGTATTTTTACTGTACTATAAATTATATTATTCTTTTTCTGGAATATTCTCTAGAGAACGGTGGCATCTGACACAAGTGGGACTGTGGAGGAGCTCTTTGGAAGTGTGGAGAAAGGCGTATTTTAAACGCCCCGTCTTCTCGTTGCAGAGAACGACTGAGGAACCTGTGCGGCGACAGCTTGAGGAGACATCCTGCGAGATGAACCACGTGAAGAGTTTGTGTGTTTGTCGACGGGGCCCGTTTGCCCGGTTAAGTACGACCTGGTCCCGTAAAGGGCTCCGTCTTCACGGCCGTATCGCGTTCGCTCTGGTTAAGTGCCTTCAGAGTCTGTTCACCTACTGTCATGAGGACATCTTGTGTGTTTGGAATATGCAGCACTAACAGTGTTACAGGCTTAAAATAAGTGATAATGAAAACTTCGCACTTTGTCACGTGTGCAGTTTTGTTTCACGAGGAACTTCGCGGTCCTTTCGGCCACTTTAACATTGCCGGATTCGAACACCACAGTAGCGGCTTTGTTTGCATCAACTAACAATACGGTCCTGGCCTCCGCTTTACAGGGCTGGATTTTCGGTCTGAGTGTAACAAACTGGGAGGAACGTAACAGCATCGTGACAGCATGTGAATACATGAATACATCATTGTTTCACAAATGAAGAGGGTAAGAAAAAAAAAATCAGAGCAAACCAGCAGTAAGAGCACATTATAAATACACATACAAAGCCAAGCGTGTACTTGCAGCGTTGTGGGCGCTGGAGCAGTACGAGCAGCAGAACGCGCGGGTTTTAAAAAGTCAATAAATGCATTCTGAGTAACTCCTCCTTTCTGCGAGAACAAATCACCGCATTCACGTTCACATGGACGTTTGCACTGGACACAGCAGCTCCGGCTCTAAGGCGGACAAAAGACCAAAGTATAGCTGTGTTTCGCACATTGCTGCCACCGGCCTCCACTCACCCCTGACTTTGTGGTGAACATCCTTTCAGGAGCCAACAAGCCACAAGAGCTCAGCAGCACATAAGTCATCTGTCACTGACAGTGGGATTTTCAGCATTTCCTTTCTCTAACCCAGTGTGTGCGAGTGGAATAAATCACACGTTATCCGTTTTTCCAGAATCGACTGTTAAAGTGCCAAAAAAAAAAAAAAGAAAAAGAAAACACAACTGGCTTAGGGCAGCTTTCAAGGAGTTGAATCGAGAAGAATTAATTGTCTCTGTCAAACTACAAAGCACAAAAAAAGAAAAAAACAGGCACAAACAAATTCTCATTTCAAAATCTTTATTTCTCTCAACAACAGAAAAGTGTCTTTGAAAGCACGAACCATCAAAATGCAACGGCTGAAAGAACGCGCAAAAGAGGAAGAACCGCTTCGGAGGCCCAAGTGGACCTCTGCCCCAAAGACTCATGGGAAGCAGCCTTCATCGCTCGGTAGGGTCCACCTCTTGGGTCTTTGGCAATGAAAAACAAAGCTGACTGTACAAAAGCATCATGAGCTAAGAAAAGAAGAACAAACATTAGCTAAAATACAGCCAGGCCTGGCAGACAGAACAGCAAGGCTTCCCTCGCCGCACTCCTAAGTAAACGGCATCGTCGTCCTCCATCCAGCTAAACGCTTCCAGCATCACATCGGTGTCAGCATCACTCCGAAGGTAAAATAGCTGCTCCACAGCTGCCACACAGAGGGCCAGCGCTTTGGAATTACTTTATTATAGAGCCATCGTTCAACGTAATTCACGGTGCCATCATCTGCTGCCAGAACATCGCTTCTGTGGCGCGGGTACCTTTCAGCTGACTTTGTGTAGAGCCATAATCATAAGTAATTTTTCACGACAAGGCAGAAAAGACTATTTGAAACAAGTCTTAACGTGGATGTTACAATTCACAAAGCAGGATATCTAAACCGTAGAGCGCAGAGAGGAAAAATATGCACATTAGCGTAACGCAACATCGAGAGAAATCGGTGAACGTGAAGAACTCCGTTCTGGAATTCTGGCTGGAGGTATGACTGAATGGTCTTTTGAGGGAGGTGAGGGGGGGGGTCCTCCATCACCCACCACTGCTCTCCTCTCACACCCTGGAGTGAAGCGGCAGTTCCTTACCATTAAAAAACCTGTCTTGGGACGCTGCTTAAGGGCGTCGCTGCTTCACGTTCTTTTCCATTAACGCCGGGATGTGGAACATAATGACGTTTCAGCAAACGAAGCGGTTTTGCCCGCGTGAACAAAACAGTGCAGTTTTACAGGCATCGGTGGAGAACCGTGAAAGACTGAGTTGAAATGTAATTCGCTTTTTTTGGGGGAGGGGGGGGTCATGTCAGTGCCACCCCACCCTGAACAACACACTCTCAACGCCAAGGACTTAGGAAAATTAAAGGCAAAACCTATACGTCACCACAGATAGTTGTCACCAACACAAAAAGAAGGAAACACAAATGTTATATATAGAGGCAACATCCAGTAAGGAATAAAAGGGGGGAAAAAAATCCATATTTAACCTGCAGGTTGAACTCTATTCTCCTCACGACATGCTGTCACCCATGACTGCCGTGCCAAACACGGCACTGCTGGGGGTAGCAGGGCAGGCGCCCAACCGGGGACAAAAGTGACGACGTCTACACCGGCCCCTAGGTGGCAAACCAGGGGTGGCGCAGACACTCCGCGGCAGTGGCCCTCTTCTCGGGGACCAGGTCCAGCATGGGCAGCAGGAAGCTGGTGAAGGCCTGGGCTTCCTGGCAATCCCACTCGTACTTCTCCACCAGCACGTCCAGCAGGCCCCACGGTTTCAGCTTGGTGATGTGTCTCAGGTCCCCTGGCGCCAAGAGAGAAAGCGGCAACCGCCGTCAGCACAGCTCGCACGCCGTGGCAACAGTACCTGCTAGAGAGAGGAGCATCACCTCTTCCGCAGCTGCTCTACCTTTCTTTGTGAAGAACTCCTTGGAATATTTGCCAGCCATGATGAGCTTTCGGGGAACCTTTCCCAGAAGCTCAATGATGAGCGCGATGTGGTCTGCAAAAGACAGTGGAGTCAGTGACAGGAGAGGGTGACACACAAACTGGTTAAGCCTTATGTGCTTCCATCTTCTCCGTCAGCTGGAGGTTTGCAGTGAACTTCTACGATACTTGTGTTAATTCCTGACGGAGGGTATTCGGTTACCGCGCTTCAAAAAGGACAATCGAGAACTTCACGGTCCAAAAATCTCAATGCATGTAGCCAGTTGAACATTTTCCCATTTTTGCTAAGGGTATCTTTTTTTTTTAGAAGGACAGACATTCTTCTGCCACTTCAAGGGTAAGTTTCTCCATTAACATTATGACTGCGCTCAACTTCTGGCTTTATGCTTTGTGCCGGCCTTCTTGGGGTGCTTGCGATGTCCTTGAAGAACATTTGGAGAAGCTAAGTACAAAGGGAAGGCACGAGCCAACCAAAGCTCCAGCAGGTGGCCGATTACCCCCCACCACCAGGAGAGCAAAGGCAAACTGCAGACTTTCTCAGGACCTAGCAGATCCCATGGTGCTACTGGCTAACTTCAGCAACCAGTAGTGGGCAATTTTCCATTTAGAATTATTTCCAAAGATATGTTGTGTTTAGTATAGAACAGAGCAGGATAACTTCTTAAAACAACATATCAGCTACACCCTTTAAGATCTGCCCGACCCTCAAGATTCTTGGAAAAGGTGAAAACATCCAGCTGACACGTCAATACCAAAAAGCGCTAAGAAATCAGCAGCTCATTGAGCCTGAGCGCTTCCATCATTCTCCACCATTCAAACGTTCTACAAGTTCTGCAGAAAATACGTCTCATCTGGCAATGCGGTGAAGCTGTCAAAAAAAGACCAGTTCCGGAAACTCGTATCAATCCCTTTGTCTCCTTCAATGTCATCCGTCGCCTGCAGCTGCTCTAAAGCCTTTGAGATGTGAGAATAGGAATTTTAAGCAGTTAAAGTAAGAACTGAGTAAAAAGAGGAGGTGGGAATTCTGACTGATGTACAAACTCAAAAGCTTCACTTGGTACAGTGCGCTGAAAAACTATTTGCTCACTTTACGTTTTCTCCATTTCAGCTGCTCTTTAACATCACATTCGATCCATTTCTTGTCAGCGCTAGTAGTGCATAAATGGGGCTCGAGACTGATGACACTGATGGTCTGACACCACGATTCTCAAGACCAAGTCTTTCAAAAGTTCTGCTTATCAAGAACATGTAAAACGGCCAGAAAATATCTGCAGCCTTTGGTCTAATAAATATCTGCTGTGCTACTTGTGTTGTAGAAAGAAAACCGGTTCAAGCAATTTTGAGGAAAAATTTTGCTCAGTTTACCTCATGCTTACAGTGGGACTGCAGGGCATTTTATCCTGGACGCTACATGCATGACAAGTAGTAAGAAGCTGTGCTCAGCATTAAACTGAAGATGGAGTGACATCAGAGTGCAAATGAGACATAGGGCAGGAATGAGAAGAAGCGGCACGTTGTCTGGCATCGAAGGTGGAGGCAGGACCTCCATCAGGGAGCTACAGGTGAGGCGAAAAAGCCAGTAAGATCCCGTCTACATACTATCGTGTGCAACGACAACCCAGAGCAACAAAAAGCCTTGGGATCGGCATCTCCGTGAAAATTTGATGAAAGCCGCCAGAGAGCACATCAGACAATCCAGCATGTTTTCATTTTTAACCAAGTATCTGCACGTACAGCAGGGACCCAGCGAGAAGAATAGTTCGTGATAAGGTGGGTAGAGAACTTCATTTTGGCCGAAAGGGAGGATTCCTGCTGTTTTGTACTTTCAAGCGCAGAGCTCAGAGGCAAATGGCATCACTTGGTAGAACATGAAGAGGATAACATACCAACTGCTAGCAAGACTCCACATGTATGTCCTACATCATACTTACAGCTTTGATATGTTAAAAACACTCAACATTCTACATGGATTATATACATATATCAACTTAAAACTTAATATCAACTTAACAAAAAACGTCTCCATTTCTTCAAAAAAAACCCTCTCTCAATACAATGAAGAGGTTGCCAGCTCATCACTTCCTCATGAGGCCTCAGCACTCCTGCTCCTCTGCCAACATCTTCCAGAAGTTGTTCTAGATGTCTGATCTGCCATCTTGGCGTTTCATTCTGTGGTGACTCTTCAGTCATGGCTACTTGCCGGTTTGCATCTGAGACTGCTGGAATCTGCTCTGTCTGAGGAAAATCTAGACGTGAGAGAACTATGGACTTTGCCTCTTCTTGATTTGCCAGTGGTCTAATATCCACACAAATCTCTTGACCAAGACCAGTTGTGCTCAGGCCTGGGCAACATCTCTTTGAATTACTCCTTCCAGGAGCCCTGATTTTCTACTGCAGTCTCTAACACGGATAAGGTCTCCAGGCTATAACAGAGTAATATGTCTTGCTCTTTTGTCAAATGTTTGTCTTGGTTTGGTCTTGGTTTTCACTGGACTTACAGTCAATCCATTAGACGAAAGGGCAATAAAAGCCCAGTCCAACAAGAACGGTCTGAATTCATTAGAAGCAAACTGTGGCCCATTGTCTGTAAACACAGGCACTCTATATCTGGCATTGTTTTCATGCATGTTATGACTGCCTTTTTGTAGTCCCTACTTCTGGGAAGCTTGAGTAGAAGTCAGCCACCACACTATACATTTTATGTTTGCATTCAACAAGATCCGCACCTGTTTTTTCATACAGTCTCTGAGGAACAGGGTGAGTTTGGAGTGGCTCATTTCATTGCTGTGGTCTATGACTCGAGCAAGACTCCATAATGTGTAATATCTCGGTTCATGCAAGGCCAACACCTTCCCTCACAAGCTCTTCTCCTGCACCCCCCCCCCCCCCCGATGTCCCTCAAACCTTCTTCAGCACATGCACATGGCCTTTGGAACCTCAAATCTTGTCCCTTTACATATTACTCTGTTCTACTGTTCCTTTCCCTGTATGCATCCGGTAATCTAGCTTCACCAATGAGTCAAGATGGACATGTAATCTTCTCCACAGGCCAACCATTCGAAGTCATGGCTGTCAGAGTGTGCGGTGATTCAACTTTCTCAGATTCTTGTTCTATCTGCTCTCATGTTGGTGCCGTTTCTGGGAACACATATATCTGGACAATATGATAACTGCATCATTTCTGCTTTTTGATGAATCTTCATTGGAAAGTCACTCAGAGCCTAGTGGCTTGTGATCCGTTTCAACAATAAAACTTTGCTCACGTATGTAGTGATGGAAAGGCTCACACGCAGAAGCGACAGGCAGATATTCTTTTTCCATTTTTGCATACCTGCCTTCAGCCCTTTTCACTGTATGAGAAGCATAGGTGACAGGCAACCAGTTTCTGAAGAAGTATTTCCCCTAGGGATGACTGCGAAGCATCAGGAGACATCCTTTGGTTGGGTGTCACAACTTCAGCAGTGGTTCACCATGTGAAGCGTGCCTTCACCCTTCCTTCCATTCTGATGGTTTCTGCTGCTCTGCACTACTTTGTCTTAACATTAACTTTAAATTCTCCCTGCAGTCTCTCTCTTAGTGCATCATCTCCAAGCTGAGAGAAGCTGTGCTGCACAGCAGACCAGACGCACCAACATCTGTACGAATGTTCATTGGTGCAGACACTTTTTTTTTTTTTTGACGGGGCACAACATGTAATGTAGAACAGATGCTCCCTGAATAAATATCCCCCAGCAGGAGGGCAAAAGGCAAACTGTTCTTGCTTCTGGGAAAATGTATGGGCTCAGAGGGAACGAGGAAGGAGATGCATTACCTTCATCTCTTGAGTAGTCTTCTCCAGAGTGAGGGTCAAACAAGTAGTCCCCGGTAGCCAGCTCAAATGCCTAAGGGGAGCATAAATACCCACAAGAAGTCACTCACAGCAGCCACCATGCCCGGTTTGGAGAAACAATTCAGCCTTTCTCTGTGGAGTGCCGAGTTGATCCGGTACATTCTTTCCATGACTGGCGTTGCTCTGAAGGTCAAACAGCCAGCCATCCATTCACACTAAACCAACTAGTCCCATTTGGCGCCCGTGCGCCTCTTCACTGTGCGAACTGCTCTTTTGTTTGACGCCATCGCTCACATTCAGGCAAAGTAGCCAAAGGTTAATTCCTCTTTTCAAACAAGCCCTTTTGTTCAGCAAGTTGCTGAGGTAACTGTGAATTAGACAATGCTCTGCATTTTGTTTTTTGGAACGACGGTAGGTGATCGCCTAACTGGGGTGTGTTGGGTGGCCGATGAACGTCTTAAGGTAGAGCAGTCTCCTGCTTAACGCCATCCACAAAATGGGTGAGAATTCTCGTCTGTCAGGCTAGATAAACGTACAACGGCAAGATGGAGAGCAGCGGTGGTTCATTTTCTGATCGTCCTCCTAGGAGCTGTGGCCAGGGGAGAGCCGCAAACACAAGAATACAGCTAACCAAGGAAGTAAACACAGCATCGCTCTTGAAGAACCTTGGGTTCTTCTTATAAGCCTTGTCCTCATACAGTCAGTCCAAGGATGACAGATTCTAGTCCTCAAGAACCCAAACTGTTCACCTTTGCTTAAGAGCTGCCATTTTTGTGCACACACACACACACACACACCCTTACACACACGTGAGAATATGGACCAACAATGTCAAGGGGGGGGGGCTGTGCCAGAGGCCAGATAGGAATCAGTCCCTACCATGCAGGCTGTGCTCCAGATGTCAGCAGGCGTGCCGTACCCTGCCCCGATGAGGACCTCCAGTGAGCGATACTGCCTTGTCTGGATGTCGTCCGTGAAATGCTTGTGCTGGAGGGTTTCAACCACAACATATACAAGTCATTTAGAGAATGACACAGCAGCATGTGCTGTATTTGTTTTGGACCCACACTTTAGAAGTCCACAGGTTTATTGTGTCCTTTCTGTAGTCTTCAAACATGAGTGTAATTGGATTTACACAATATTCAGGTGAAGGAAAGGCAACGTTGTGGAGAAGTAGCACACATTTCAACTTGTCTCATAAACACCTAAAGCAGTGCATGTGCTCAATGTTCCAATTTAATTAAGGAAAGACAAAAAAACTTGCTTTTGAGGTTAGGTTTAACAAAAACCGAATCCTTGAGACGTTCAAAGATTGAAGACCAACCTCGTTGTTTGAGGATAAAGTTTAAGGTGGACAGGGATTCAACTTACAACCCAGCAGGCGTTGCCCAAGTCTGCGATCTTGACCTTGATCTTGTCGGCATTGAGGGGGTCCAAGGGGTTCACCAAGAGGCATCCAGCTGCCTGCTTGGCTGTAGCATTGATCAGAAAGTGGGGTTGGGGGGAAGTGACAAACACCGTTATACTTTTACTGAGGGTCTTGAGAGGAATCAGAACCTTGAGAGGTTACATCATCTACGGGTTTTACATCTTAGTATAATAAGATAACAGCCTCAGCACTGAGACTAATTTGTTCCAGTCAGCTATTCATTAGGTTAAATGAGCTTCTAAATGGTCGGCAAGAAGGAAACCATCACGCAGACAAATGGACAGACACACAACAGGCCTCTGGAGACATGCGACTGGAGAAAAGGCAGGTTTGCTCATTCCATATTTTCCCGAAGGAAAAAAGAGGTTTGCGAGCATCAGGTTTCTGAGTGCGGCAATTAAACCAAACACTCTGCTTCAGCTGGAATGAACCTGATGAGGGAACCCATGAAGCACCCCGTAGTTCTAAAAGGAAAAGCGACCCCCAGCAGGGATCAGACACGCACGTGGAAGACCAGACCAGATCAGAACACCTCATTCGAAGCTCAGATTCAGATCTCCATCGGAATTCAAACCTCTTCGATACAGCGGGTGGTTCACTTCCCTCTCAGAGAGACCACTTGCACACAGGATTCAGGGGTTTTCAGAATAACCTTTTTCAAAAATTTCTCAACCCGGTTTTACCCAGCAGCCCTTTTCTCATCTCTAACACTGTCAGAACTGCTGAACCCCTCTCAACATTCAGTGGTCTCCAAACTCGTCTCCTTTGGAACCTACTTTCATCCTGACCTCCTATTCACTCCATAAGCCCTCAGTAGATTATCTGCTAAAAAATACACCTTATTGTTCTCCCCTGGTCCCCGTGGGTTCTGGTGGCCCGAAATTGTCTTTATTGTCTGTATATGTGGCGGAGCCAATATGTGTGCAATCGCCCTGTGACAGACAAGCATCTCGTCCAATGGTTACCCTGCCTCACGCTCCATACTTCTGGAACAGGTTCCAGAACACTGCAACCATGTACTGGACAAGCGGTTGTTGGTAACAAAATGAAAATTAATTTTCTTCTAATGTCCATTATAATAACATAAGAATAAAGATATACAATGTCTTTCAGACCACACACAAAAATGATACCTTTGCACAAGTTATTGTAACACTTCTTCCAAAAGGAGAACAAGGTCTTGGCAAGTCCCACCTGAGGAAATTTGAATCATCAGCACTGATATTAGGCAGATTTTTCACAAAATTTCTATTATTTTCATGGCCTCGGGATCCCATGACAATTGTTGACGTAAAGCACAGCATCCATTCCGCGACTCGATTGGGCGGAGTTAACGGAAACGCGGCGCTTCAGAGGCGCTCATTGCAAACACTAGAAATGTTCTCAGACACACGTGAGTCCCTGCTCAAAAAGGACATTGATTTAAATCACCCAAAATTCCAGAAGCAACGAACAATCAAATTAAGCAGCAGGGATGGACTGCAGAGGCTGGAGCTGCTGCCTCCAGGTTCAACTCCCACCTCCTGTTGCAAGAACCCTTAAGCAAGGTACTTACCCACAAGTGCCCCAGTAGAAATTACCTCGCTAAATAATCGCAGCTAAACACCTAGCGGCTTTGGGTAAAAGCACGAGCCAAATGAATAAATAATAATCAATAACTCAGATCATAAAGTAGCTAAGGGGCCATCTTTCCCAGCCGTAAGGAGGACTAATGCAACTTTAGCCGTGAAGGACAGACAAAAAGGAAAAGGATCCACCCACATCCTTCAGGGACCTGCTCAGTCAACAATTACCTATCTGTTCAAATTCTGCTTCCACATGAGAACAAATAAAATGCAGCACCAGCTGGCATCCCATTACCATCAATGCTGGAGTCCAGGTGTGTGGTGTCGTAGGCCGCTGTGCTGTTTAGCGCTTGGTAGGCAACGTTTAGCACAGGCTCCTCTCCGTGAAAGTTGTCACCGGCGTTGCGGTAGTCCTCGTCTTTCCGTAGGACCCGTCTCTTGTCATCTTCCTCCCCCACTTGATGGACGTGTCCGTTACAGTTCACCTCTACGACGCTCTCCTCACCCCACCTCTTCGCACTGACTTCTAGGTACAAAGTAGATCGCCAGTCTTTAATGCCATTCATCGCATTAAAGAAAGGATGCTGGGATTTCACTAGTCGCACTCGGTCTGGCTATAAAAATACAAGATACTAAAAAAATGCAACGGCTCACGCCGTCTTCATTTCCAAACCTTATTATTTGGACTAAGTATAAACCACAAGTGAAATGAAACTGACCACAACAGAGAACTTTGCAATTTAACCCGCAGTGCTCACCTTCACTGGTGATACTGTGCAAAGTGGTTTGTCTGGGGGGGCCACAGAGAGGCCCCTCGGGAGTTTGCGGCTCCTCTTCCTCTCCATCCTCAGTAAGCTCAGGCCCTCGCTCCAGCTCCAGTATACGCTTCTCCAGGAGCTCCGCCTGTCGCTTTTGCTTCTTCTTCAACTTCTTCTTCTTGTTTTTGGACATCTTAACTGTCTGCTGGGAAATTGTAGCGTGGGCAGACATGTGAGACAAGACAGTGCAGACATGCAGTGTTCCTCCTAGAAAAATCTGCACTTGACTAGTTACGAAGATAAATATAGTCGGTGCAGTTTGACTTAATCCTTAATCCGTACAAATATGGGAAAAAAACCTGTAAAAAAGTTCCCAAAGTGAGGTGTTATTGCTGGCTTACTTTGTATTGGAGGAAACAATATACGTGGGAAAATACACTCCAGCCCCACACAAATTAAAATATCGAAAAAACAAGAGGTTCCACCCGAGGGCCGAAAGACAAACTTTACAGAGGTGCTCAACACACAGATCAAAATCCTCAATCAGCTAAAACACATTAAGAAGGACAAGTAAACATAAGTGATGTAAACTTAAACTGTACAAGGAGAACAAGCTTACCGATTTTAGCGCTGGCGCTGTGCTCACTGCAAAGACAGACACGAGAAAACCGCCTGTGAACATCATCTTTGTTACCAGCGAAGGAGCTCTGCAGTATGCATCTTCATGCACATATCAACCATTTTAGATCAGTCAGCTTACAAACTTTGTTCTTAGATGTGAAAGTGGGCTGGCTGTGATTCCAGCTGTAGGCAGTCACCCTCCCCTGATGTGTGTGCAACATGGACATGAAGGGTAAAATGTGCGAGGCCTGGGTCAGCTGACCTTCTCGTACTGTTCTGGAAGAAGGATGGAATACCTGCCGAGCGAGAAGGGGGAGGAGCCCCGGATCTCTGCCATTCGGCAGCTTCTGCTGCTAGCCTCCGCACGTAGTGCTCGTTCACGCTCAACAGTATGTTCTCTGGCTTGACATCTGTATGGATGATCTTGCATTTTGTATGCAAGTAGTCAAGGCCTTGCAGAACCTGCATTCAGGTACGCACATGGAATGAAAGATCATCTGCACCCAAAGAACCGGCCCCTAAACGCAACCCAGGCGTGATTATCCTCACGCTGCAGTTACCTGACGGATGATGCTCTTCACGCAAGGTAGCGGCAGACCCTGGTAGCTGGATTTAATGATCCACTTGAGCAGGTGATGTCCCAGGACCTCAAACACCATACACACATCTGAGAGAGACTAACATCAAGGGCAAACCGGATGACAAGTTGAAGTCTTCTACCTCTTCTGTTATTCTGACATGAAGCGGTTCTGACACAGAACTCATTAGGGCCTCCAAGTCCCAGGCACAGTGGGGGGGGGAAAGGTCCAGGCATTTCGCCCGGAAGCCAGAGCCAATTTTGACCGTCAATGAAGATGAATTAAAATTGCTTCTGAAATATTCATTGCACTGGCGACTGTATTGTATTAGAAGATTACTGTCAGAGAAGAGACAAAGGATCAAAAATGAGTTTCCACCATGTCTTAAGGATATCTTAAGGATCTTAAGGATCCTACATAAGGATACGAGTCCCGTTCACCCCGGAAATCTTAAAGTCATCGAGGAGTTGGACAACCATCTCTCTGTTGGGGTCACTTGGATCTGAATTTCTAACCTGGTGGGGGGAAAAGAAATACCTTAAGTCTTTCAAAAGTGCACAGCTAATTTTTGATTTATTATTATACAAACACAGAATGTAACTAACAGTATAACTAAAGACACCAAGACGTCTCTGTGGGTCACTCAAGACTCTCAGATGACACAGGGCAGGGCCAACCTGTTTAGCACCCCCTGGTTCGACCAAGTAAAACATTTCAATACATGTTTTTGTTTATGTTCATGTAGAGCATTCTGGAGGAAGGATGGGACACCTGCAGAGCGAGAAGAGGGAGGCACCCACCCCGAGTCTCTACCATCACCTCAAGGAAGCAATGGACTAAATGCAAGCGATCGCCTACCGATCGCAGGAGCTTGATCTCATCCAGGGCTGTCTCTGTGTAATGTTCTGCACTCTTCACCACCTTCATGGCCACAAAACGCTTTCCCCTGAAACAGAAATTGGTCTCAAGGAAGAGACAAGGGGGGGGGGCGGTGCAACTTGTCATCGCGTGCCAGCAACAGCACTCACTGGATGTCCCAGACCAGCCACACAGTAGAGAAGTGTCCCCATCCCAATTTGCGGATCACGTGGTACTTCCCGTTGAAGAGGTCGCCGATCTTCACGTGATGATAACCCCCTACACCAATTCCAAATCTGCACAGTTAGAAGTAACCACTGGAACAATTGGTTTTCTTTGCAATACTGTGTGAAAAGCAACTATCCAAGAGTTTACCCTTGCAGTAATCATTGGGGTCCTCCTGCTCCTCATCATCTGAACCTAGGATCTCCTCATCGTTCTCCTGAAGCGGGGACTCTGCCTGCTGCGAAGCACCCCTGGAATGGGGCTCTGGCCTGGAATGAAGAATACTGGTCACAAGCCAACAGACAAACAAGAAAATTTGTACAAAATCCTGACCTGTTCTCTGTAGCTCAGGAACAGATCTAGAGAAGATCGGGGAGGGGGGGCTCGCCTTAAACCAAAGAAACTCGCCTGGAATTAAACCTTCTTCAAGCATTGAATATTGCAAATTACTTACAGCATGAAACTACTGCATGTCTGTACTCACTGACATGGTTTCTTTTGTGCCCATTTATGAAATTAGATTGTATGCATGGTTGCTGCTACAACTTCTCAGTGACCCCCAAGGGGGGGCGACGCCCCTGTGTACGAGTACACATCTTCACTACGTTCTGAGGAATTGGGCAAAACTCCGGACAACTCGGGCAGCCTGTTTCTAGGGACCATCACGGATCTTTTATGTTACCACCGGTGTCACTTTTAAACTACTACAAGGACATCCCAAACCCCTTCATCCTTACTACAGCAGACCTCACTGCGGAGGCCATCGTCCTCAGAAATTCCAAACCAAAGTCTGACATTCGGCTCAACAAGGCTCTTGCCTCACTAACACCTGTACTGCACTGACACGATTTAGTTAGTTATACGTGAGCACCTTCCCGTTTGGACATTTCAGAGAAGCAGAACTCAAAGACTTCACGAACATCGGTTTGACCAACGTGATTGTTTCAGCTGAGGAAGTCCAGACGGATTACGAGCTACTAAACGACTGCGGATTGGGGATTAACAGACCAGAGGAGGAGAGCTTTGTCTCCTGTGCCCTTGATCTCCAACTTGTCTGTTTATGTAGCTCCGCAGCGATCACAAATGTTCGGAAGGTTTACATAATCAGTCCTTGAAGTTCTGTGGACCATCCACGTGGGGCCAGTATATGGGCCAGTGTGGGTTCTAAGTTTGGGCAGAAGTAGGATTATTGCCAAGAAACTCCACTCAGCCTTGAAGGGGATATTAAGAATAAAGCAGCAAAATGGGTCAGGACAATGTCCTGGATTTTAGTGACCCTTTGTAAGCCTTGCAAAAGTTGACAATTTTCTCTCCGTGTAACAGCACTAACGGTACGTTCTATGTGTTGGTTCATGTTGGAAAAACATGCATGGAAGAAATATGACTAAAACACCTTTTCAGTAACATTGGCGAGCCTGAAGTATCCGAATCTCAATTCACATATCAGGTTTAAACAGGTTGCAGGGCTAGGGGAAAACGCACAACATCCAACATAACTTGTCTAGAAGTCCTGTATCTTGAGCATATGTACTCTGAGTTTTCGTTCGCGTGCCACTCGTTTCTTTAAGAAAAGCCCGAAACGGCTACCAAGATCTACAGAAGTGATTATATCTTCAAAGAAGGTCCATATTACATCAGAATGTTCCCCCTTAAAATTCTATTTCTGAATACATTACAGTAGCACCATCTAAACACAAGTAAATATAAGTTCATCCAAGTTCAACTAGCCAACACAGACATATACTGAGATTTAATTAACTGGTACATTTTTAAACAGATTCCAGAAGAAATTAAAGTCAAGCCAGGGAAGGGGCAAGCTGCATGCGTGTTAATAATCAATGAGAGAAGGAACGAATCAAACAAAGTAAAAACTCCCGAGGAACGTCACACGCACAGGCTTCCGTTCGATGAAATACGCCGATTATTTCAGTTCCCCTGGGAAACCATAGCGCACTCAGGCTGCAGAGAAGGTACTATAACCATCTCACCTGTCACCTACGCCACTGACAGAGTTCACTTTTTGGGACTTTGAGGCACACTGTTTAATTGTGTGTTTGGAATAAACGCAAAGTAAAACATCTCAGAGACACTGTACCACTGCAAATGATAGACTACTGGTGCCTTAGAATAAATACTCCAGGTCTCAATTTAGCCCATTTATAAGGTAACACACTGACTAATATGGCCTAATATTTGATTTTTAATACCATGACGATTTGCCATTTCGGCAACTTTCGATGAGTCTTACCAGCGCTGCGGAATTACTCATCTGCGTAATGACGGAAGTGAGACATTTTGTTACGAAGGATTAATGCATTAGCAGTTGGTGTCACCCTTCTGCGCCCCTCAGAAGGAGATGCGATTCGTGACATTTGAATATTTGTGCTGCTCTCAACAACCCAAGATAAGCACTGCACAGAAGATGACCGTAAAACACAGTATACGGGGTGCAAATGTAGAGAAATGCAGTTAAACTACTCGACCCTTGGAACCCGTCCTACCTTCCTCAGAGGAGGTCCGTATGTACTGAAGCCGATTTGCCCTAATGAGGACATTTTAAGTTTAATATGAGGAATGCACGTAAAAAGAGATGAACAGATGACTGGGGGTCCAGTTCCTTTTCCAATATACTCAAGAAGTAGTCCTGGGTAGAAGTCAGACTGATCCCATTACAGAGCAAGTCCATCTTCAAGACACCCTTTGTCATTTTCCCTCAGCCTGAGCTGGTGACTTGTGACAGTCTAGCGTCCAGCAGGGCCAAGTGAAGACTCTGCTTCGCTGCATCTCAAATTTTAATCGCCTTAATAAAGTCTTGGACTAAAAAAGCAGCTCCATCGGAAAAAAACTCCTCGCTAGTCCCTCAACTCCAGCCTGTCAACATGAGGCCCAAACGGCCACATCCACACAAAGATGCCTTCTGCGGGACGATGTACATATACTGGAAGGAGACCAAGGATGACAAAGATTGCACAGGTTGAAAGGTTAATGATGAGTTCAAGTCTTATACATGAAGGAACATGCAACATAAAAACCTTCTGGTTATAACAAACCAATAATGCACCACAATTTCCCAAAAATCAGACCTCTGTGAGGTGTGTGCACCGTATTCTTCTAGCACAATCTATTAAGTGCTCTAAAACACCATCAGTTTGTATTTACTGGCATAACGTGGATGAGGAACCAGGAACCAGATCAGCGGTCATTCCTGTTCCTTCACCTCCCCTCACCAGCCTCACAATCGGTCTTTGCTGCGTTCGGTTCTTTCCAGCCAGGCTGGTTCCACTTTAAGAAGAAGATGAAGAAGAAAAAAACAACACGGACACTGTGGAGCTGTGAGTCACAGCGCTTCCCATTTGTATCAATGGGCAGCTGCTCTGATGCATTTGTGAAAGACACATTGCCATGTGCTCCATGTAATGGGAAACAGATCTCCGGCAGGTCAGCATCAACATACTGACAGCAGGTTAAGGTCATAAAACAGTGATTTACCGAGCTGGCGTCACTATCACTTCAGCGCATGTGAATGTGCTCCCTGGCTCTCCTGTCAACCACTCGACACAGATGCCATCCCGTCCGTAGGGGGTCTTGATCCGATCACCGAGCAGTCACCCTAAGCCCTCCAGCTGTGGAGGTCCTTGCTGAGCGAGCAAGACTCTGGCTAATATTCCGTCTCCCTGCATCTTCTACAGTCAACAGGTGGTCATAGTAACAGAACCCCGGGAGACTGGCAGCGTGTTTCTCAGCAGATCGTTGGCGGCTCGTTCTCCCGCACGGACGGGGTTAACCGCTCTCAGACAAAGCGGTGGAATCTTCTAGAACTCTGCCAACCCACACACCACACAGAATACAGAGTAGGCAAAAAAGACACAAACACAGACAAACCGTTTCTCCCTGCCACAGTCGTAAACAAGCCTACTATTCATCGAACACGCGCTGCTTTCATCGCGCCATACCAGCGGTTATGCCTCTCAGTAATGTTCTCGCCTTCTCCTCGCACTACCCCAAACCCCCGATGGAAATCAACCAGGATACAAAACAGGAGGGTTTCCAAAAACAGAACCAGCCATACAACCCCACCATACAACAACCAGCCTAGGATCCCAACACCATGCAAGATGCGATCAACACCTTCAGGTTGCCTTGGGCAAAGCCACATCAGAAGCTTCGCAGGTGCAGTCTGGTCCAAAGCAACCGGTGAACTTTTGGCAAGTTGGCAGGAGGGGGTGTGGGGGGGGGCATCACCGGCTGCAACAGATGTAAGAATCTCTGTGAAACCGAGGCAGCCAAGAACCTGCAGCTGGTGCCGGTGAGGCTCCACCTAAACAGAGCCTGTCTGCGCACCTCAAACTCTCCTCCTTCACAGCTTGTCCTCCACGGCGCTGACGTCTTTCGACTTTGTGTCTCTTTCCTACCCGCAGCGACACACCGACGACCGCAAGAACATGCCTTGTCCTCTGCACCCTTTCTGACCCATCCCAAACAGCAGGGCATTGAGCAAAGTGTGCTCCCTCACCATAAGAACCCCGGCAAGAGTTTAATGAAAAGCAAAAGAGAGTCAACATAATGGATTTCTATAATAAGCACGTTATCAGTTAGTAGATCACGGTACAACAGGGGCTTCTGTGAGTCACAGACTTTTCCTTGTGTGTTACAGCTCCCCCCCACCCCACCCCACTCCATGCAGACACTTTTCAAGGGACATGCCTGCTCCTTGCGCCTTTTCTTGGGAGAGCTCCTGCCAGGCTGCAAAGCCAGAAGACGAACGCATCTGAACGAGATGCAGTCTTTGAGGAAATGCAGACACGCACGGATGTGGGGAGGTATGGTCAAGCTGACGGAGATGGGAACACACACACACACACACACACACACACACACACACACACACACACACACACACACACACACTGCTTACCTGCAAGAAGCACGGATGCCCATGGGCAGAGGAAGCGGCTGCAGAGCCTTGGTGGGGTAAAGCCATGTAGGGCTGGACTGGGGAGGGAGACCGGGAGCAGATGCGCCTCTGGCAGCGCGGGGAGGCAGAGTGCCGACGAGCCGGCGCTTGCCAACGAGGACCAAACGCCCCCCCCCGGGCCCCCCTCGCTGTCGTCAGCAGCGGCACACCCCCTCCCCCACAGCACTGAGCTCTGACTGGCTAGAGCAGCTCAGCACTGCATTGCAGGTGTAACACTGCCACCTCCAAAACACAACAGCACAACCACCCTGCCCCCCCCCCCCCGAAGCTNACCTCCAAAACCCAACAGCCCACCCCCCCCGCCCCCCCCCCCCCGAAGCTCACCAGATCGTGCACCACAACCGCCTGGGTTTCTACCGCCAGAGAAGACGTTGTGTTTGGATAGACTTGGCTCAGCAGCTCTCCCCCCCAACAAAAACAGCGAAACGTGCCAGAAGGGTCCGGCCTCCTCACGGGATGTCCGTGCACGACCGTAAATCGTCTCCTTAACCCCCCCTCAATGTAAAACCTCACGCCCGCTCGCACTCCCCCACCAAGGACCCGAGTGACGCCTGCGGTCTGGTCAGCTTTTAAAAACGACTGAGGTCAGTTTCGGAGCAAATGCACGTGTCGTTTTATTGGGTCACGCGAATGACAGCGCCGCAGTCTGTTGGGGGGGGTGGTACAACATTTTACCACCTGTGAAGGAGCAGCAGCACATGTGTAGTGTGGACAGTTGCAGAAGGTTAATCTCGTGCAGGTCGACGCACTAAACCCAAGACCACGGCTACAGCCCTGATGATAGAGACTCCTGTCAACACCTAACCCACAGAAGACCGGGTCCAACCGTCGCTCTTCGTACACACGACCGGAATATCGCCCGCCACGACCCGGCGGTCCAACGCAGGACCGGTAACAGCTGCTTTCTTTCCATCGGTCCCCTCATCGCGTACAATTACAGAACAAATTTTCACCTTTTTCCCCGGAATAAAATCAACTTTTCTTCACTTGAAAGCATAAACTCTTGAAATAAAAAAAAATATACATTTCAGTTTTTTTAAATACATACACACAATACATTCTTATAAACAGTATATACAGACATTTTTTATTTTTTAAAACATATTAATATAATATTTCCATTTATATTAAAGTTGCTTCAAATAAAACACTTTATTTACATGCATCAAGACTGCTATGATGTTCTCCTTACAAATTATTTTATAGAAATATGCCTATGACATTTTGGACTCACTGGACCCCCCCCACCACCCCACCACTTTACAAGTCCAGTCATGCAAGTATTCGATTGAAAACACAACCGTGCTCCCGGAATGTGGCTCCTCTTGCCGACAGTATGCAGACAACCAGACCCCAAAACATACGTTCCAAACGAAACGTGGCTTACGGTCACTGGCAAGAACTTCAAGTTGGTTCTCCAATACAAAAGCATTTAGCCGTAAAAAAGATTTGCATTATAACGTTGTGTAAAATGTAGTTACTCTTTATGCCTGTAAAGCTCAGTCTCTGCTTATCTGCTTGTTTGTCCTTTACATGTAGTTTTGTATGTTGAACCGGAGTTCAGATTTAGGGGGGGTGTTTTCTGTGTAGTCGAGTTCTTTAAGGTCCCAATTTTGAACGTTTAAAATGCTGTCTGACAAGGCTTGGAGAAGCCGGAGTAGTGATGTCACACGCAGGACGTACATACGTGACACTCATGGATTTCCATGCCCCCCAAACACACTTACTTTCTAACAAACAGAAGCACCCTGGCCTCCTCTCACACACACACACACACACACACACACACACACACACACACAAGGGATTAAAAGTTAAACGCAAATCTGGCAGCTTTACTTGTTCAGTCCTCGGCTGCACATCTGAGTCCCTCATCACAAATTTGTCTGGATGATGTAAAGACTGAGACAAGAAAACACACACAGATGAAAGAGTTCAAAGTGACGCTTACCATGCATCCCCACCAACTTTCTGAGAAGGTGACACAAGAGAGGTGTCTTGGAAACACTGCTGTCGTGTGTTTGGGAAACTTCGTCAGTCCAAACTCAACGCAACCCTTGACATCGTGGCACCTACTGAGAACCCAGTCTTATCCACTTACCGAAACGCAATACTTTTCATTTGTCATCATTTATTTGCTCATGTTCTTTCACAGTAAGGACCTTCACCGGCAGTGCAACAAACAGGAGGTGGGAGTCAAATCTGGGCCCTTTCATATGCGTTTTGACTGCAAGACAGGGCCCAAGGACCACACTCCCCGCTGTCCCGAGTCTTTTGCTTTGCCGAGCAGATTTACTACGGTATCTTTGTCCCGGTTTTAGCAGGCCGAGATGTTTTGCAAAACAAGAGAAAACTGACTCAGAATACACAAGTGGTGGCTCTGTTTCGAACTTCCGTTAAAATCACTTCCACCGGGGGACAGGAAAATGGAATGTGGTTTTTTCGACATTCTCAGGGTCACGCCGGCACCCAAACCAGCAATGTACACATTTCCACTAATATGGACCAAAGGCTGAACCCGTTTGGGGGTCACGGGGTTCAAAGCTACACTGACTATAGTCCTGCTATTACAGTTATAGCGCCCAGATCTCCACTGGCAGAAGACCATTTGACCAAGGGTCTCCAGGAGGATAAAGCCCTTTTTCATCAGTAGGTTTCAGTGACGATATTTGACAGGTAAAGATGTCAGAGACACCTTCAACACAACATACATAGCACCTCTTATGACTCACTTCTGTTCAGACATAGCTGGCAAAGTAGCTACACCACGTGGCTCTGATGTCTGCTGACTGGTGAGAACATCATAAATAAACAGGCAGAGATTATTTATAATTCTGACGCCTGTCCAAGTTAGATCAAAGTGTCATTTTTGCTACGATCGCACCTTGTTTGAACCACAAATTTCCGTCTTAACCACCAAACCAGCTATCTGGCAACGTACCTGCAGCACCGAGCCCCGTTGCCGTGCAGAACGCGATCCGAATATTTACACTCGAAATGTTTACACGTAGCTAAAATGTGTTATTCCAGTTGGAGACTGTACACCTGAATGAGCGGCCCTACGAAATATTTACTTTTTCACAAACTGTTGAACCAAAACATGACGTGTAACTGACAACCAGCAGGCACAACGCTAAATGTCAGTTGGTTTTATTTCAGGTTTTGTGTTAAAAGTTGTTGTGCTGAACATATCGTCTCGCATTGGAACAGACGACCACTTTGGAGTTCTGTTTTTATTTTATTCATTTTATTTTTTTAACCATACCCTTTCCTCACATAACCATTCATTTGTTCCCTGAAATGAGTAATAGTTGAATTCCTGTAGACGGGGCTGAATTTTCATTATTTATCATGGGGGGGAAATGCTTGCTGGGCCCAAAATGATTAAAATACAAAAACAAGTCTTTTTTTTTTAAATCTCTGACAATGATACCGCCAATATATTTTATAACACCTGTGATAAAAGTCCTCGTTTTTTTTTCTTATTACCAACAGCTACTTGTCCACATCTCAGTGTCCAAACTTTAAATACGGTTCGAGTGGCAGTTAAAAAACTCGACGCTTTCCATCCGCGGCCGAAATGTTCCTTTAAAACCTGCCGCTGGAGAAAACGACGCAGGAGCAAAGACAGCCGTCGTTCGTGTCTTTCTTCATCCAACGCTAAAGCAAAATGATCTTGGCAAAAATGCCTTTGCACTGAAAAATACTCCTGTTGCATGAAAAGGCGTATATTTCCCTAGCATGAAACCCTGCTATAATAAGGCCTAAGGAGGTGGCCATAAACCACTTGATAGTCAAAAATAACGTTGCCTTGAATGAAATAAGGAACAAAACCTGCACAACTAGACAGTTCCGCCAGTTAATAATATGCAGCAACTAGAACATAACTAAACAAAGCGGTTCGCATCACTTGCACATAACCGCCGCCAAACCGTCGAAAGCCTGCAAAGAAAGTGAAACGGACTGCAGTGAAACAACAGGTCAGCGATGGTGTTTGTTTGCTGAAGTGCGATCAATAACAACACCGCGGGAGCGAGCGGAAAGAACAAATTTAAACATCATTATTTTAAACGTGCCCACTCCATCAACCGCTCTCCGGCGCCGTGTCAACAATCACCGCGCCGTTTCCGTGGCAACACAGCAGCCGCAAACATCGTCAAAATAAACTTTGGGGGGGGGGGGGGGGGG
>UFQX01000113.1:252772-269766 GCA_900497675.1 Arapaima gigas
GGGGGGGGGGGGGGGGCAAACCAAAAAAAAAAAAAGAAAGAAAAAAAACAAATAACCAATTACTACAACCACCACAAATTCAGTGTTGCATGTTTCTTTAAGTCATATGGCTTTTCAGGCAATTAAGTAGATCACAGTTTGGATTCCATTGTCTAGTGAAATAGTGATGTTACTTTCAGTACCAGAACATGGTCCCAATCCTCACCATGTGTGGCAGACCGAGGCCCAGGAGGAAACTACACGAGGAATCTTAAGCACAGCTCATGTCAGATCCCGCATTAACATGGCCTTAAGCACAACTAACGTTCGTAGACCGTTTGGACCCGACTGCGTGAAATTCTGAGAGCCGCACGCCGCATACATTACTGACGTTAACGTATTGCTCTCCGTGAAACGTTTCAACAATTTTAATACATTTTTAACAAGTGCTCAAGCGAGCGTCTCCCTGCCCTCGTTCTCAGCCGGGACCACTGGTGGAGGAGCAGTTTGTCCAGAGCGCACTAAAAACCAAACTAGTTATAGAAAGAGCTGCCTCTGCCCGTTGACCCTTGGAACCCACAGAGAACAGACAACCAATGGTAGGCACTTGAATGAGTTCTCTCCCTATACTGGTCTGAGAGACATGTGTCGTGGATCCTATACAGGGGGTGGGGGTGTTGGAGGCAGTGGGGGCGGGGCTTGGGGGATGAAGAAGAACATCAACAGTGAAAAGTGCCCCTCACGCTTCCATCTCGTCGTCGTCCAACACCGGAGGCACGAAGCTCAGCACCTCCTCGTAGGTCAGCCCTGCGTGAGTGAAGTGTACGTTAGAGGTTAAAACCTCCCAAGGAACACTGCTCGACACTTGAACACTCCAGAAACATCAGGAAAGCAGACGTCCCGCCACTTGCGAAAAAGGTCTCGGCGCCTGCTGTATTTTCTGCGTTTGGATTCGGCGCCCTCGCCGCTGACTTAGTCCCACCGCTTCCGTGTGTTTATCTCACTCCGAGTCACTCGTGTTCCAGCCTAAAACACACTACACTAGCTCAAGGCGAAAGCGCTGCGGGCTTCTCAGGCTCTGCAGTAAATCTGGGTATCGACACTGTACACCGATTTTAGCTTCCAAACCGTTTCGCCACCTGAACCGACCCACTTGTCACAGCTCACAGTCGAGCTCTTTATGTCTCGATTTATGATGGGCACCAGCCACACATATTCAGACTATGGGGCAGAAACTGCTTCCCTGCAAGTACAAAGCTGTGGTTTGTCCATGGAAAAAAATGGGCTTTTACAGCAAACACTGTAGATACACAAGTGCAATTGGCAGCAAAACACTAGTAGTCTGTTCTGGAGCCCATACAGACTGACACAAAGATCAAACTCCTCATTTGGAGTTTAGTTCCCATTCAGCACTTCATCCTGCACTTAATAAGGCTCAGCTGTGCACGGCACCATTCATCTGACAATTAAACCCCCCCCCGGACCAACTGGTTTAATTTTAGCAGAACTTGGCGACTCAAAATCCTAGTTTCCTTTAGAATTTTAGTCATTGTCTACTTGTGTCATTCCTCCACTCTACACGTCTAACAGCAGCGGTGTTTGGGCAGCCTCTTCCACGCGTCGGCCCCAAAACTTAACGAAAAAAGCGGGGGGAAAAGTTCAACGGCAGCAGCTGATTCACATTGCAGCTGCCTATCTAGTTCACGCGAACACAATACAGTCAGCAAGACCAGACCTGCTCGTCCTGAGTGCCGAAAGGCTTTTTAACCGCTGGGACTCACGTTTCCACTCGTCGATCTCCAGCTCGCGGCTCTCAAAGCTCTGGTCATAGGGCTCTGCTTCAGGCTCATCGTCCGGGTCGTGGTACTGGGCGAAGTAGGGGTGGGCCAGAGCCTCCGCCGCCGTGATCCGCTTGTCTGTATCCAGAACCAGCATTTTCTCCAGCAGGTCCACAGCTGAGAAGAGCGTTTTGGTGAAGATCAGCTCGCGCACGGCAACACTGAGAAACCCACAATGTTCCCCTTGTCTCCGCAGTGCCAACGGGCGTAGATGTACACACAGAGGAAGTACAAACACCTTCCACCCTGGACTATACTGTCATTGGCAACCTAAGCACTTCCCATGAAGGACGTAACACATTCAAAACTCCTGTCATCGACTTTATCCCACCTGCAGACAGAGCACTTCTGCTTAAGCACAAAACAGAATCGTGACCGTCAACATCATGAAAACAGAACCAGGTCTTACCCTGTGGATTTGCCCCAATAAACACATCGGCAAAGTTTCTTTTGGGCATGTGTGGCAGGGAGTTGATATAATTTCTGGCCTGTCGGGGGGGAAAAAAAGGCCCAAAACAGTTTAAAACAGACACTGCTGACATGAAGGACCACAGTCTCATGTTATCAATTTCAAAATCAAGACCTTTAAAACCAGGGGCTGTAAACTGCACTCCCTGTGTCTTGAGGTCCCTCGGTTGACTGTCAATAAATAAACGATTTGGAGCGAGAACATCAAGGTAGTTAACCAAAAAAAATTAAACAAGTAGGTGATGATGCAGACCAAGACGGCACTTGACACGTTGCCATTAAGGATTGGACTTTCCTGCTGTCCAAACTTTGCTTCAAAGGGAGTGTTAGTTGTGAGCAGAGCACCAAAAGCATTGAATCACTATGATAACTGTGTTTAATTTAAGCCTTTTCGTTTTATTCAAGCCTCTAAAGCCTTCAGGCTCCTAGGCATTTAAAGGGATCTGTAAGGCACGCACACCACGGGGTCTTAAGGACTCCAGCTGGACGCAACCCGTCCTTCTAGCGGGGCAGCAATCACCGGCTAACACAGATTTTACCATTTGAAGAGACACTTCCACAAACTGTCGTGGGGACTCGGGTGCCCACATTTAAGACGCAGCGTGGGGAAAAGGGAAGCGAGCACAAGAGTTTTCAGACCGAGCCTCTATGTACAGTCTGACTCAATACAATGGAAGGACTTAACAGCTACGTATGATCAGTCCTGGTCCGACTCATCACTACTGACCTTACTTCTGCACAGGTGCTGCCATATCATCATTGTGCAGTTAGTAGTTAAGATCTCTACACACAGACAAAATGCGTATTTCAGCGTCGGTGTCTGTTAGAGGATCATACGTACTGTCCTTAAGTTGTGACGCTGCTCGGGGGTGTGAAGTGGGACAATGTTTTTAAAATCCATCTACTAAAACACTTGCTTCACAAGTCACCCTTGCAAATGGAAATCAACTCTACGACGCTCATCGGCAAGGGGGGGACTTCACAAAAACAGCCAGCAGGCAGTCGTGAACCAGCCAGATGGGTCACACTGGTACCACTTCCATGGAAGCAGAGGGCCTTTGTGTGTCTGGCTCAGCACCTTTGCACCTGATCCATCATGTCATGTCTTGTACGTGGGTAGAAGAGGCGCTCTGGTGTGTCGGCAGAAGCTTGGGGGGGAGGGGGGGGTCGGTTCCTGGCTCACCTCATGGCTGGGCATCCTGCTTATTAGCGAGGCAGGGGGCGTTCCTGTCAGACGCATTATCTGTTGGAGCTGGTTTATATCTTTGGGACCCAAGTCAAGGGGGTTACAGCACACAAGTTAAACAAGCAAGTGATTCAAAAAAGTGTATATGCATGGCCTGCAGCCAGAAATGTGAGGTCCTGCCACACTGGATTCTGGGGGATGAGGAATAAAAAATTTTAAAAAATAATAATAATAAAATAAAATAATGATCACTGGCGAAAAAGATGGGGGAACAGGGGAAAGGGCAGAGAAGAAGCAGCTGCAGAAATCTGTACAGAAAGTGCTGGATTTAGAGCAGTGTTAGAAACAGGACACCACCATTCATTAGGGGGTCTGGAACGAGGACGGACTCAAAAGCAGTCCAACAACCCCATTGGCTGGCTTTGTTACATTTGCGTGGGCATCCAGTCCACCAGGCCAATACCCTTGTAAACACGAGACTTTCACAACAAAGCAATAAGCCAGTCAGGTTTTAAGGCCAGTCCAGTTAGACTTTACCCTCTGAATCCATCCTGTCACACAATTCCCTCCCCCGTAACGGAGAGAAGAGGAAAGAAATATCCCATGCCACTGAACAGAAGTAAAGCATGCTACAGGAGCACGAGAAAGCCACAGGATGAAGCTGAACAAAGACAAGCTCGGAACGGCTGCAAACAAGCAGATCTTTGGCATGTGTGAGATAGAGAAACCAAGCAAACTTAAGAGATGAGGCAAAAGTGAGAACTCACAGACTCTGAAGATATTTTCATCAAGAGCTCGGGGCCTGGTGTTCCGACGAGCAGCATGATGAGCTTCAACTGATCAATATCTATCAGGTCAACATAAAGGAAAAAGCAGGGAAGGGGCAGTGACGGAGGGGTGGCCGGGGGCAGTCGGGGGCCTGAGGGCTCAAAAACGCCCGTGGGCATCGGAACAGGGTGCATGCCCGGGGACAGCTATAGGGGCAAGGAAAAATGCTCCATAAGTATAAAATAAAAATTACTGTACAATGTAGGGTACATAAGCCATGCAGATGATAAAATGCATTAAAAAAAAACCCTTCCTTCACCAGACACACCAAAACACACAAAATCACACACACAAAAAAAAAGACGTTTACCAGTACCACCCATTTTAGATTCCAGCAATTGTTAAAACATGGCATGGCAGTTAAGTGAAAAGGGAGGTCAGTGAAGTAGTGGTTTTAGCCAGTACACCTGCACCAAACCACAACGGACAAAAGTCATGGGTGAAATCTTCCCAATCTTCAGTAAGGGATCCAAGAAAACTACTTGTCACAGTCCTGAGAAGGCAAGACTTGAGAGATTTCCCCCAGTTAACATGGCAACAAGCACATCCTCCAAAACAGGCGCATCACTAGCAATTAATGCATGTTTGTTTTGCACCAGAGAATCTCATTTAAAAGAAGAAGGTAAACTTGGGCCTGGAAGGAGGATCACATTGCCAGCGGAAGCCGGGTTCAACTTAGAATACTTGAATTTGGGGGTCCACAACATGGGGTCTTGTCTGAGAACCAGGCATGTAGTCTCTTGTGGCTTCCTGGGAAGCAGAAGCCTATGACTTGATCACTGCACTGAGTCACATGGTACAAAAAAAAAAAAAAAAAAGGAGTGTTAGGGTGCCAATCTACTCTGTAGTTACCCTGTTCCACCTATAGTTACCCTGCAAACAAAGGCCTAGCGGTCCCAATTTTAAATCAACAAAATACACAGTATAAACATTTATATAAGCGCAATAAATGCAGAGTGCAAGCAAAATGCCACCGGAAAAGTACCATATTAGTGTCTCAAAATCATCATTAGTATTAATTTCCAAAATGGAAACGCTGGTGTTGTCAGAGCATAAAAGAGGTGAGTGTGTACAAGCAGGTGGGAAAGGTTAGTTAGTAAGAGATTAAGGAAAGCAGTTTAGGAGTGTAGTTTTTCCAAGGAGCTTTCTCATCTCGCTCAAGTCTCCCAGCCGAGGCTCCAACTCAACACGTGCGCCCTGTAAATTTGGAAATTATGTCTTTGAGAAGAACATGCAAAAAAAAAAAACCTCACACCAACATCACACAGCAGGGAAGAGCAAGAGCCTTCACTCTGGCACTCAAGGAAGGACAGACATGTCTTTGCCTGTTGAGAAACATTCCTCTTCGTTTTACTGAACAGCAAGATCAATAAAATTTTAAGACAAGAACTACATTAAATTTTTCCACAAACAAGTTTTGGGCTAAATTTGAAAGCTCTGAAAAACAAAAGTAATGCATCAGAATGCTACTGTTTTCTAAAAGGACTTCTTTTGCCTCTTGGAGAAACAAAGCCAATAACATGTTTAGCAGAAACAGCTGGCGGCTAAAAATAAATATTTCAAAAGGAAAAACTATGTTTGCAGAGAAGCAGGACAGACATCACAACTTACCCACAACTGAACCCCCACCCCCCAGGTCCCATCTTCTGCTGACTGACCCCAGACGAGTCTCCACGTTTCACCCCAAAAAGGATACGGTCCGTGCCAGGGAACAGCGTCCGGCCAGTGAGAAGCTCGGCCATAATGCAGCCCACAGACCAAATATCAACTGCGACGAGAGCAGAGAAACACTTAACAGCCAAGCAGAAGAAGTGTCTGACATAAGTTATACACATTCATTGGAAGTCAAATCACTTCTTTAGTTGAGGGATATATTCAGGGGTCCTCCTATGATCCTTCAATGTTCAGGACAATTTCAAAACGAGGATTTCACAACTCCACTGTGACTGCATGCCTGCCTTCTAAGCTCAATAGCAAGGCTATTGTCTGCAGGACTATACTATCCTCCTCAAAAATGCATCATTCCATTATATGTGACTGTTGCAACAGCTGCAACGTATTTCTTAAACACGTCTTGCTAAATAACACTTATAAATTGCTTAATGCACAGGATGCCCCTGACTCACGCTCCATTTGCTCCACAGTTCCTCACAAACCTGTGCTTTGGGGCTCCACAGAAATCCTCTAATCAGTAATTCTTATGCCATCTGAGGTTTCCTTGCCCTCCTGAGGGAGGAACACTTGTGTGCGTCGCTTTATGTTCTTCTTGCATGAAGGCTGTATAGGCTTGTATTTACAGTGTGCTTCCCCACGCACGGATGACTGATGGCAAAGTTTGATTATCCTCTATAACGTTAATGTGTACCTGCTTTTATGTTCCCCTAGTGAGTAAGTAAGTAAATAAGTAAATAAATAAAATTGTGGTTCCCCACCTGTCATGTTGTAGTGCATCCAATTAAGCATGATCTCCGGAGCGCGGTACCATCGGGTAGCTACATAGCCTGTCATCTCATCATCGGTGTGCCGTGCCAGCCCAAAATCTAGGATCTGGAACAGAAACAGAGGTTATAGGATTTTAAATGGGGTGATGCTTGAGATCATCACACCCCTGATACTCACAGCTACATTTAAGGGTGCCTTGGGGGGTAGAAGGCTACTGTGAGTAACAAACACTTTTCAACAACAACAACAAAGAAGAATGCACTCTAGAGTGAAAAGAAGCATGGCATTTGTATTACGCGCATCAAATTAAGTGTGGTTTGCCCATCTGGAGCTGGTGTTGCTTTAAACAGGGAGAGTCAAAAATTGTCCAACAAAGTACTACAATAAAAAAAGAACAAAGAAAAGTCAACCTTTACCAAAGCCCTTCCACCAACCATCTCACCTTGAGCTCACAGTCCTCATTCACAGCCAGATTACTGGGCTTTAGGTCCTGGAAAGGGAGAAAGGTTTACAGTAAATCCCATCCTTCAAACTAACAAGGCAAATACTGGACTGCAGTACCCTCATCAGCATCTACAGCAAAATCTGAGAATCACACAGCAGCCTAAAGATGAGATATAATCTAGTCAATTTATTATGTGATTTACTACTTATCCTGAGGGTACAAGATTCCTACATGATTCCTGGATCTACAGATTACACAGTCTAAACTTATATTCGATTATATATTACAGCACTAAAGTTCCATGGTGTCTTTAATAGTTATACTGCAATCCCTCAATTTATCAACGCAATAAATTTGTGAAAAACCTTCCGTAAATTGAAAATTCGTAAATAAACGTGAATCCCATTCATTTTAAAGGTAATTGTGCATAAAGGTTCTGAAAACCTAGCATTTTTAAATGGACCCCAAGCCGCAATGACGTCGACTCCCAAAGTGGTACAAGCATGCCATAAATTCTTACAAAAACCAACAAAAACTTTTCATAACACAGTAAGTCAGCTTTTCTTTAATTACCTTACGCATGCTTGCTTTACCTACGTCTGTTCACCCTGCTAACTTCCAGCCAGCCAGTTGAAAAACAGCCCTCGCTGGACCTGCCATAGCTTTACGCTGGACTTTGTGTTTGGTACTCACTTCTTGCTCGCTTTGCTTGTATGTCTGCATGATCCCGGTTTTTCTAAGTATTACTGACCCCTGTTTGTGCTCGTATGCATTTGTTGCTGACTGTGACTTTGCAAGGAAGGGAAAAGTGAACAGGCAGCATCACGTGATGCACACCTTGCTGCGCACATGGGTCTGTTTCTGAATGTTTAGATGAACTAAATTATGGGTGCGCGCCACCCTTGTATTTTGATTTGGGTTAGTTGCACTACTTAGCTAGAGCGTCCATGTTAGTTGAGATAGATCACTAGCGATACTGCATTTGTTTTGCTCTTTTGTTTGGTCCTCCTCATGTTGCTTCCTGCTGTGTCTGTGTGACAAAAGTATCATTTTCCACATACTCACATGTGTATAGTAAATAGTGTTTGTACCCAACTGTCACAGTTTCCTTGTCATTTTGTCCCTATCCAAATCTTTCTTTACAGTATCCAAACAGTTGTAATATAACACCACTATACCCCTAGACACCTGGTAGTCCTAACAGTAGGGGAAGCTGTTGTGTGGTTCTTTCCTTTTGCCATTTAAATGCCCAAGAAACATGTGTGAAATTCATTAGAGTGGAAAACGTTTGCAAATTGAAAAAGGACTAAATGAGACTGTTGACATTTTGATAAAGTGTTTGGAGATCGAGGGACGACTGCTTTGTATTGGGAATGTTCTGAGATGTTTTGAGGACTGCTCCACTGATCTGAGCACAGTACACTACACTTTCTTACACGCGCAGCACGCACTTCAGCCGAGTGACCCTGAGGCTTCGTCAGTTAAAAGTTCCGTGCTCGTTCATCCTTGGTCCCTGCTGTTCTGGAAGCTTCTTAATTTTACAGAATTGAATCTTAATGTTCAGCCTACATTCTAGTTAGCATTTAAACAGCCGATCATTGCACAAGCAAGGGCATGTTTACATATTTCAAGAATTCAAGACGTGAAACTTGTGGTTTGCCTCTGAATGCTTGCTTAGATACACATTACTTCTGGGTCATTTTTCTGACTTTAAACACACAGTGAGCGATGCAGACATCGACTCTGTCAAACCTTTAGTTTATACAAGGAGGAACCCTAGACACCCATAGAAACTGCCAATAAAAAGCATTTCAACAAAACTTTAGCAACACAAGAACAACATTTTCTGTGCTCTGTGAACTTAAAAAAATTAAAAATCACAACAGGGACAGAGGCTGGAGCTGTTGTTTTAATCACTGACTTACTCTGTGGATGATGTCTGCAGAGTGGATGTACTAAAAGGGGAAGGGAAAAAACAAACAGAGAAATGAAATCAACACATGCTCTGAGCAGACAGGCCACAGCACTTGCACAAAGAAATAGAGGCACACAAATGGGCTACTCTTTCTCAAAGGGAGCTGCATGTGGTCTTGCACAGAACACATTTCCAGCAGGTTTTGTGATGATGAGCAGCCAGGCCAGACAGATCACACTGCACAGCCATGTAAGGTACCCCAGGAAAGCAACAGCAACCTTTGTAGCAGCTATGTGGCTTCTCACCTTCAAGCCCCGCAGGATCTGGTAGATGAGGAACTGCACGTGGTCGTCCGTGAGCTTCTGACACTTGACTATGTTGTTCAGGTCCGCCCCCATCAGGTGTGTCACTAGATACCTGCCAGATTAAACAGAAGCAATTAAAATGAGAAGAGTAGCTTTCAAAAAAAATGTGGATGATGTTGTCGTGCACTTTTCATAAGGTTAATTATGGGAGTTTTTTTTTTTTCTAGCAGGAACAGGAAAGAACTGCACTGCACAGCTGAGACAGTCCTGCAAGAGACCGGTGTGCAATTACTACCTACTTCCCGCTTGGCAGCCATTACAAAATTGGCTTCGTACAGATGATAGAGTTTATTCAGGCTTTCCACTTCCCCTTCAAATTTTGTTACTGTGAAAAAGACTTTATTGAACCATGTTTTCTTCAACTAGATGTCCATCACACTTTGTTCCAAGATGATTATGAGAAGTGTACAGAAGTTGAGTAAATCAGTGCAGTATTTTTTTTTTTTTTTTTTTTACAGGAAGTTACACTTCCTTTTCAGTATCATACAAAATGTTGCTTGTTTTAGGCTTTGAGTTTACTTTTAGGAACTTACGTTCCAAACCAGAGAACCGAGACTCATATTGTTAGCTGGAGAAACAGGGGCGGGCAAAAGGACAAAGCCTCTCTCTAGCCTGACTGACTGCCGAATTCCGACTGCCGAATACAGTTGGCAAGGACAGATGCTCCTTTCCCTAAACCCGAGGCCAAGGAACTGCTAAAGACTCCTAAAGATGCCATTATTTTTACATTTTTCTTTACAAATTTACTTCAGTGGTGGTGGCAACAGACCCCACAATTTAACACATCCCATCAATCATTTTGAGTGGTTTGTCATTTAAATGCAAAACATCTGTAAGTTAAAGGGAAGGTCATGCAAACTGTATTGCATCAGCTGGAAACTTTGGAGATTCACCTTTCAAAATTCACAAAAAGAGGAAAAGGTTTCAAAACTTGCAATAACCACACACAAACTCACCAGTAGCCTTTCCTGTGTGTTTATGTTTTGCTGCTGTTTGCTTTTTATGTGTAAAAGTGCATGGTAGCATTTGGTGACCCCCTAGGAGCACATGCTGCACACCTGCTTGACAAACAGCCCACCAGATCGACAGAGATTCACGCTTGTTGCCTCCATTCTCAGACTACGGACTATTCTCAGGCCTCCTTCCATTTGCCGCAGCTCTTCTTCCCACACTGCTGTACGCGGCTGACTCTCTGTAGCACTGACCTTCGATAGTCCCCTGCCCTCAAGTTGGGAGGCCGTGGGATAGCAAAGCAGTTTGTTGAGAGCTGCAGAAGGTGCACCAGGGGAAGGGAGATGGGAGTACTCTGACAAGTCACCACAGACCAGCTAGTGCAATTCTTGTTAACACGCAACCTCCAAAAATCACATTCCCTGCCCCAGTCCCTGATTCGTTGATGTTTGCATTTCATTTTTGTGGTATGCAAGCAAGGTCCTGAGGGCACTGTGGAAACATTCAATGGAGGAATGCGGCAGACAGAACAACATGCTGGTTTCCATGGTGACTGGAAGCGAGCACACGTTTCTCTGTGAAAGTGCTTTCTCTCACGCATTTGTGCGTGTGCTCGCAGACTCGCGCCTGCGCAAACATGTACAATAGGAGGCAGCCAGTGACTGAGTCATCAAACTAGCCTGCCAAATGCTCTTCTTTCTGCAGACTGTTAACAAGTGAGAAACCATTGTCTCCCAAAGGAAGGCCTACTAGCAGTGACTTAGCTTACACAGTGCCTCCCTAAGCATGTTAAAACAAAGGCTCTCAGTGACGCCACTTCACGAAAGAACACAAAGGTAGTAGTTCCCATCGGACTGCATTTTACTCACACATCATTGAACTCCTCCAAGCACGTAGCAGGTGTGAAAACATCCAGCAAACCAATCACCTGCAAAAAAAAAAAAAAGGCAGACATGCAAAGATCAACATTTGCACTAACATTTGAAAACACAGAAAACCCATCCTGTTGAAATAATCAATGCAACCAACTAGTCCTCCACCCTTTATCAATAACCACTTGACCAGTGCAGGGTGGTGGTTCAAAGACTAGTTGTGGGAAACATAGGGTATGAGGCAGGGTAAACCTGGGATGCTAGTCCATCACGTGGCGATACATGACACACATTAAGGGTAATTTAGTCACCAGTTCACCTGAAACCCATGTCTTTGGACTGTGGAAGGCAACCAAAATAAGTTTTTCTTCCCCCCAAAAGAAATCCCATGTAAAGATGAAAAGAACATGCAAACTCAGCACAGAATTGGATTTAAGCCCAGTAGCCATGGAGCTTTGAGAAACCAGCACTACTTGTTACATTACACGGTTGTTTATATTTAATGCAGTGGGATCTACTAGAAGCACATTGACTAAATAAACAATATGTAATCTAAACTTAATGAAATAACTCTGCACCCTTGCTACAGCATGATTTTAGCAGTTGGCACAATCTCTCAGTGCAGTTGCCATAACGAAAAAGAGAGGAACAGCAGATGAGGAAGTGGACTTAATGCCAAATAGGTTACAGGTTCAAATGCCAGGAGGGGACTTGCAGCTGGGCAGAGACGCCACATTTTCTCCAGTAATTGCCCAGCAGAAATGTGGAACTACATACACTGTTTTTGAAAGAGAGTGATAAATTATGTATCTAGCATAAATGGTTCCATAAATGCATTTTAACTGCAAAAAATCTATATAGCAGAGTAGCTATGTGAAAAACTGTCCTCCCACTGGAATGTTGTTGGCTTGTCCTAATTTAGCTTTCATTTGGGGGAGTGGTCATCCTGAAACATATTCATTATAAGACACTTTCCTGGCAGAGGCAAGTTTTTATGTAAACTGAAAAGAACAGGGAAAAAGAAAGTAGGAAAGGCAAGATATAGTGAAAGTGAATGCCACTTGTGGGTTCTGCACATGTATCTGCAAAGTTGTCTTCCTTCTCTCACACAGGCATCCATTCAGAGCAGTGAGACAAAAATGACAAACCACTGCACCAAAAACAAAGGTCTCAACTAGAACAGACTTCACCTGCAGCGAGGCGGCCTCGTCTCTGAGTGGGCCACCAGGGGAAAAAGAGCAACGTGCAAATTCATTCTCAGCAGTGGTCTCAAACCAAAGCCAACCCTACTTCCTTACATCCCTTTACATGCGTCAGCATCTGCCCTCATTATCTGCCGCAGCGGAACTGAGAATGATGGGCAGTGGAGGGGGCAACTTCTGAAATGGAAGCGATAAACAAGACGTGCAGATGCTGAAGCTGAACCCTTGCACCACCAGGAACGATGCTAACCAGGCACCTACAAAACACTCCTCTGGATTAATAAAACTTAGACAGCAAACAATTCCATAAAACTATAAAGTAAGCATAGCCATGTTGTACAGGTTACGCATCCAGGATGAGTCTCAACAACTTGAATTGTGGACAAAGCGTTTGAGAGCCCAGGCATACAACTCCATGGCTGAAGTGTGGTGAAAACACAGGAATCCATAGGGATAGGAATCCTCTGGCTGCTTAAATCTGCCTTTCTGGAGGCTCACCAGAGTCAACTACAACCGAACAAGATGTTAAGAATCATACCCAAGCACTTCTTGATCTCAGACCATGTGACCAACAACCGCTCAGCAGGATAAAATAAGCAAACGGACAGACACGGGATGTCTGCTGCACTTCTGTGCAAAAAAGGAATACAGGATACAAAAGTCACAACCATCAATAGAAGCTCATTTTGAGGTTAGAGAGAACAACTCCATCATCCACCCAAAAGTCAACCGTGCTACCATTGTCACTAAGAAATAAATGTACTGGTACTTAATTTGTTTGGTGGTGCATCAACAGAAAGTATTTACAGAAAATTCCATTAAGAATACCTGGTTTAAAATGTAAACAGATTCAACCCGGAAAACTGTGGGCCAAGGTAAAAGCGTCTGCAATGCGGTAAAAACACACTAATGATGCATGTGTGCCATTCAGTAGATCCCATCATGAAGTATGTATTAGGACAGGGACTGTGCATAGCTTTCAGCACTTAACATTGAATCTATGTACCCTTACAGCAAGAGTCTCTGGTTACAACCACCAGGACCAGGTCTGTCCCTTTGTTCAAACGCTAACTCCCATATCACTCAACACCCTCCAAAATAAACTGACTAAACAATCACCTCAGTCCTTTCTGTTTGAACACAACAGAAACACACTAAATGCCACTTCAGCCTCAAGCCTGCTCACATCTGACACATGGCATACTGCGAATAGCTTCATTAAAGTTTCCCGTTACATATATTCATCCACATTTATTCATACACCGTGGGAGGAACCCAGAGCACCCAGAGGAAGCTCGGGTAAGCACAGGGAGAACACGTAAACTCCACACGGACAAACCTACGTCGGAACAGCACAGCAGCACCGTGAGGCAGCACAGCAGTCAAAAGCAGTACAAGAAAGATAAACTTTTCATTCACGTGTTGTATTTGTGTGAAACAGACCATAGCAAATTCTCTTCAGTCGCGACAGTAAACAACACCCAACCCCCCCTTTGTTGGGCTAGTGAAAGGTCAAGGGAATCTCCTTCTGCCAGACATTATAGTTATTCAGCTTTGCTCCCTATGCTTGGAAACTCTTCCTGTTTTGAGTTCAGTGGCTTTAATTTCATAAGCTCATTTTCAAAGGCCACTCTGCTAACTGCATCGTGAGCAGTTGTTAAAATGTTGGGCGCATCTGCAACAAGGTGGGCATTTCCTGCTTCCGTCACGCACCGCGAGGGGGCGACCTTTGAAGAGAGTCTCTTCCTTGTCACAGGGAGTACAAGAAAACAGGCCTGATGGCAAATGTGCCATGCATCAGAATCGTGCTCCTTCCATCCACACGCCACCTGTGGTACAGCCAGCCTCACATCAGGGCAGAGGGACTTACGTTCTCGTGCTTCATGTGCTTGAGGAGTCGCAGCTCGCGGTAAGTCCGCTTGGCATGGATAACGGACTGGAACGGCCGCGACAGTTTCTTCACTGCAACCTTCAAGCCCGTCTTCACATCATACGATGAGCTGTTGTAGAGACACATAAGGGGTGGGGGGGGGGGGGGGTTAAGGTCAGTGCTGCTTGGTAGTCCCCTGGAGCTAAATCAAAAGTAACAAGGAGCTCTTGATTTATTGCCTAAAAAACCTGGCAGCTTTGCTGGCTGCTTGATAGTCATAAGGAAAAAATGCAAATACAAATTGCAAGCCTGGAATCGGATGGTAGCTTTTGCTTAACACGTGGCTGAGGGTTTTTGAGATAATCCAGACCACCCTATACCCACCACCGAAATTTCCCCTGGAAAGCACCGTTAAATTTTGAGTTTTTTTTTTTTTTTTTTTTTAAAGAGGTTGGGGATGAAAGAGAAACAAGGACCCGAATCAAGCCTGGTAAAAGTAAAAGTATTTTTCAAATTAATCTGCAGTCACGTCACATTCCCCACCCATTAAAGAAACATCCAGAACATCCAGACACCAGACAAAACTGAGTTCAAGGCTGTGGGCCCTGAATGCACTCAGAAAAAATTGCCACGACATAGAAAATAAAAGTTGTTTACAGACTAGTAAAACAGATACCAAAACATTTTTGTTTAAATAAGCGTGATCCAATTTTAAGCTGAGAAATCGTGAGTCAGCTTTCCAGGAAGTACATCTCGGCCAGCTTTGCAGATGTGAGAGTCAAAGCACAGCGACTTGGGTTGCATGACCACGTGGATTTTTTGAAGGTCACTGAGAGAGAGGTTCAGAAAGCAACAGCACTCAACACTGAAACAGCTCATGTTCTGAAACTGTATAGTACAGCGATAAATAGCTTCAAATATCTGTTTTTTCCACGTAATGAAAAGGCTGTTGCTGTAAAGCAAAAAAAAAAAAAATTGAAAACTGCAATGGCAGCAGTCCAATGCAGGGCCTCTCAGCAGCAGATCCTGCTGCTGATTTAAATTCAAGATTTGCTCCTTCGATACACGCAAACGTTTCTATAACCAGAACAGAGAGCCTAGCAAAACCACCTAATGTACTTGTATCACGTGACCTTTCCAGAAGGCACAGGAAGAAAGCTGAAAAACAACTCTTGTGAGTAAACAAGTAAGTAACAACTGTTACATGGAGGATGGGGGAAATGTTACAGGCCTTGCTGGTTTCATTTAGTGTGACCTAAAACACTCAACGTGAGGCTGAGTGTAAGCTGAGCTCTCAATGAGGTCCTGCCACGCAGATGGAGCTCAGCAGGTCACACAGCTGCTCCTCAAACAAGGGAGTGGCTGCACAAGAGGAGCAACGTGCTGAGTTTTCAAACGCCGGCACCCTTCTTTAGTCCCCCCCCAGCCTTCTGGAGCAACCCTTCATAAGGAGAATTCTTATAAGTCAAAGATGGAATAATCATTAGTTTCAACATTATAAATCTATATGGGGTCCGGAGCCCCAAAGACCACCCCCATTTTTACTAAAGTATCCCTCAATCCCATTAAAACGCACAAAATTACTTCAATAGTTCACACTAAATATAACAAGGCACTTTCCCTTCTTTAGCTGCTCTGTAACACTGCACTCATTCAGCCACTACGTCACGTAGTTTTAACATACAATGGAAACATTTGTATGATATCAACGTTTATGTGTTTGCTCCACATTTAATGCAAAAAAAAAAAAAGGCACCGCATTCGGTACCGTCTGACTCTCCGTCAGTGCACTTTTTAAATAAAATATCACTTTGAGAACTTTTAGTTTATGACTCAAGTCAACTCAAGTGCTGACAAGGAAAAGCGCCAGAGAATATTCAGAAAAGAATCTGAAAATAAAGGTGCAGCATGAAAATATAACAGTATACTGTACACTATTCTACACTAGTATTTCACCACAAACCAAGCGTGAAATCAGTTAAAATGCATCAGATCAGCTATGCTATATTCATGCATGTTAAGTGTTTATATATCCTTATAGCTCATGAAATGCCATATAAGGAGATTTGCATCTTACAAAGGCCTCAGAACAGTTGGGGATCATCGGTACTTCAACAAATGGGCCACAGAAAGCACCTAAAAGACCCTGCAAACTCCATTTTTTCAAGTACAGCAAGGCCAGACCTGCCAAAACAAGTCTCGGCTGTAGGGACTGAATCACTACTGGATGAATCACAAAGCTGAGAACCTGTCTTCACTCAGTGAGGCCACTCCCGAATCCTAAACCTCTGCTGCCCAAAGTAGTCACTTCTCTGGGCATATTTTAAACAAGTTTTGTTTCAACAGCACTGCTACACAGGCTTAGAGCCTCAAACACCGTTCAATATGGAGCACAAAGGGAAGCATCTACACCCCACATGCTTCACAGCTGTTCCAGGCACTGGGCCTGGGAGTGACTTGCAGCACTATTACACAACACAGCAGTAGGTTGCTGCAGTACATGAAATAAGCGGTCATGGGCCAAGGGTTGAATGGCCAGATCCCAAAAGACGTGTCGCTGTACAATAGGTCTACATACAATACCAGTCAAAAGTTTGAGTACACTTGTCGGGGGGGGGGGGGGGGGGGGTTAA
>UFQX01000113.1:269814-318227 GCA_900497675.1 Arapaima gigas
GGGGGGGGGGGGGGGGGGGGGGGTGTTAACTAGTTTTGAGCAAGGCATTCAATTAAGGAACTTCAGCAAGAAATCAGCCTTCTCATCTCTTTCACAGCAGTTCCCATTTGTGGGTTGCTTTGACTCTTCTGACAAACTCATAGCATTATATGCAAAACACTGCAATCGTGTACTCAAACTTTTGACTGGACATACCTACCTACCTTTGATGATCACACCACATTATAACTGAGCATCAGGAAGCCTTGTTAATAAAGAGACTTGAGCTTTTACTTTGCAGTGCTGAGATAATGCTGTCACTTCAACCTAAGAAATACACTTGGAAGAAAAAAAAAATTAATTCTTCATTCAAAAACAACTAATTTATGCAACCAAACAACGTAATTTCAAATATTAAAAACTTTCCTAAACTTACTGACTCCCACCAAGGCACGAACTTGAGCTTGCAGGACTCAAACATCAGCCCAGCCAGTGACTCGTGGCTTACACTCGATGGCCAGTGATGTGGACTCGATTCAAGGATTTGCCTATAAGGACTAAGCTGGATGAAAGTGTCTGTTGAGAAAATAATCTGTGCAACATAACACTACCATCTCTAGAGAGCAACGGTGGTTTACACTTAGGAGAACAAAGACGGGAAGAGAGTGAAAAAGGCTACGGATGACTTAGTGGCAGCAGGATCAACCCTTGGCAGAGGCTTACTTTCAGGACACACACAGAGGTCACGTGCAACACAAGACTGACAGATGTGGACCTGACGTGACATGGACAAAGGTGGTCAACACGCACTCTTACCCGTATTCCATTTTTTCTAGTGGGTCAAGAACCGCATCTTCAGTATGTCCAAAATATCAACTGTTACTGCAAAAACATTTTAGGTTGTGCTGGTGAGACCAGAAAAGAGGAACTTAAAGCACTAGGTACTAGGCACTAAAGAACAGCACTAGGTAAACATTAGCTCCTACAGATGAAGCAACAAGCATTAACACACATAACACAAGTACAGACCTGCAGCTGGTTTGCATAATATCAGAGCATTTGTGCCCGTACCCTTGAGCATCATATTTCACCTAGTCGTAAAAGCAATACATTAAGAACTTAATTACTTCTCAAATATATAGTCGTTTTAGGTAAAGGATGTGTCAAATTTCTTTGAACGGTACAGTTTACATAAGAACAGCCATTTGCCTATACACAAAACCTTGAACTTAGAGGGTCTATCCTCGATTTTCTGACCTATATAGGGAGAAGTAAGGCAAAAACCTGGAAAAATCAAAAGTGTAGTTTGTTTTTTTTTTTTTTTTTAAATAGTACTGCACAACGTACCACAGTAAAACTCTTATAACCTAATGTAACATATAATGAACATGTAATGCACCTAATAAAATGAACTGAGTTGTGTAATTGAAACAAACATAGCTACAGTGCACAAAAAGCAGTGAGTAAGGTGCCAATATGGCTCCATCACAACACCAATACAAGGAAACTGCGGTGCGCCTCTCCCCGTTCGAGAAACTAACACTGGAGACAGTCGTACGGCAATTATTCACAACGTTATTTTATGCATTAGTGATGTTATTTTCTCCAAAAGAACCTAAAAATTAGTTAAACGTCTATATTTTCCCTTACACTGTTCTTAAAAACAGCTTTTTTTCAAAACGTATGACTTTTGCCCCAGGAATATTTTTGCAGCAAGCTCTAAAATCCAAAATTCAGTAAAGCAAGACTGGACTGTATTGTATTAAAACAAGAACAAATTTGTGATGTGAGCAGTAGTTGCCATTTTCTCTCTTTAAATGGGGTCCCGTTGGTCCATCAACAGTTACAAGGCATTACACAAAGTAAAGAAGTCTTGGGCCTCTTCATTTTACCCTGCTTCGCAAAGCGTTGGACAAAGGTGCTCGCACGAAAGGGGCAGGCGAGGGAGGGTAACAAAAAGGGTCCGGATTCACTAAGCAATTAGCTAGTGATGCAATAAAGTGCTCCCGAAGCTCTGAAATGCCATCCTACTGAAGGGGTTGCTGAGCATCTTATTTACCAGGCCTTCATCCCTTCTTAGGCTCTATATCAGTAGAGGTTTAATAGAGGAAGGAAATTAGCGGAAGGATCATTAACATCATCGTGTCTCTTGGATCAGGGGCCATGTCTCACCATGCTTTCAAATACAGGGGACAAGTCAACCAGATCATTCTGGATCATTATTTGTTCCCATGGGCCACTTGAGCAGCATACTGAAGCACCCTGACAGTTCTAAAAATGCCTCTAAAAGCACTGACAGCAATGCATTCTTATCTCTGGTAAAACGTTTCCCAAGCATCTGTTTAGGAAACATTATCTGATCTCAGTCCAGTACACGAGACAGATGCTACAAGGCAGGAACAAGTCCTGTTGGTCCGCGGGAGGCCGCAACTATAAGGTCGCACAACATCAGCAAAGGGCTACGTTTCAATTTGAAATAAGAGACGGGTAGAAATGAAGGGCTTGTCAACTGAACTTGTCGCTACACTTCTGCTGTACCGTTGAGGAGAGGTACTTCACCGGCAAACTCCTAACTGACACTTGAAATAAAAGCATCGGCTAAGCAACACAACATTAGTCACTATCGGCTGCACATCCTCAATCCGTTCAAACAATTTGCTAAGCCGGGCAGTTTCACCTGAACAGGAGCAACATGCTGCACCACATATTAAATGAGAACTGCATGAAAATTACATTAAAACTGCCCATTCTTGGAATGCACAGCCTGCCTCAGAACCATGAACGGAGACTGAACGGAACAGCTTTGACAGCTTATTTATAGAGCTAAGCAGTTTATTTATATCAGCACTTTCCATGCCAATGCAGCATGTTCAGTGCCATGTTTTACACTGCTGACGTACCAGCCAAGTTTCAGTGTTAGAGCACTGACTTTGCAGCTAAATGGTTGAACGTGACGCAGCCCATTACTACTATGGTTAACCAAAAAAAAAAAAGTGCTCCGTGTATCCATAAAAGATTCCCAGAAGAACCATCAAGCCATTGCTGGAAGGACACTTAAGCCTGGAATATGTTCCACAGGACAGTGTGTCACTGTTTAAAAAAAAAAAAACAAAAAAAAAAAAAAAAAAATGCCACACTGATATTTCATTTCTGAAATCTCAATGATCTAACACACAAACTATATAAAGAACACACACAAGGGCCAACCCTGATGCAGCTACATATGAATTAAAACCCTTTTGTAGCTGACACCTTTATCTAACTTAGTGCTAGATGTTCAAATTCACAACGATTTACCCCATTTCTACAGCTGGGTATACCTGCTTTGAGCTGGGGGAAAGTATCTTGATCACAGGTACCAATGAGGGAAGATGGATCTGAACCAGGGACTTCCAGATTCCAAGACTACAGCCTCACCTACTACACTTACAAAGGCATATAATAACACAAGTCATCAGAAATGCTGGATGTAGTGTGTTCCTCCTCTGTAAGCATGTAAGAAAACACTTACTTTAGCTAAACTAATAAACATCCTACAGGAGGCTAACACTTTCCTCCCAAGCCAAAAGCAACAAAAGTGCACTTTTATACGACTGGGTCGTTTTTCCGATGGAACAATTCACGGCGAGTAGCTCGCACAGATGTACCACAGCAGGAGGTGGGATTCCAGCAAGACGGGGCCACTAAACACCAGGCTACCGGTTGAAAGGTTTGAAGGCTTTGCCTGAAAAACATGTCCGAAAAGACAGGTGTTGTTAGAGGAGCCTCTCTGATGGCTCTACCTGATCTTCAAGCCGTGACTCACTGGAGGCCAGCAGAGACGGGTGGTGGGAGGGGGTTACATCACCACACACGGTGACATCAGACACTCACAGCATCGGCGATAAGGACAGAACACGGCCAACAAGGACAATCAGGAGGACGGTCAGATCGGAGGGGTTTCGGGGGGCGGCAGGTCGCGCCCCGTTCAGGGCTAACGTCCGACCATCAGAAGGGCCTGGGTTCAAATCCCACCTCTTGTTGCAGCACCCTCGTGCAAGTAAAAATTCCTGCAAAGTCGATTACCTACAATTGCAAAGCCCTCTTGGACAAAAAACAAGGAATAAATACAAGTCACGAGGATGAGAATACGAACAGCCTTGGCTGAAATCGTGCACCCGGCCGAGAAACAACAGGTTGAATGTGACATAAATAAAAGTATATCACGACATCACCACTCTTTACAGACCAAAAAAACCCCCCAGTTTTTAGACAAAGATGCAAAGTTGTGAGATCAGCCAGTCGGGAAACGTCAGAATGACCCCACGTTCCGCCCACACCTCCAAATAATGCACACATTCCCAATACGGCTCAGTTTATTCTATTATTAGTTCGATGGCCGCTTCCTACCAGATCTGCCCGGAAACAAAAGTATCCAGAGAAGCTGCGCGAGCGCGGAGATCCGCCACAAAGATCGGCAAACAGCAGACAGGGGGCAGCGGCCTGCGGAGCCGCGGAACCCGCCAACAGGGACGTTCGCCCGCTGAGAGGGTCCAGAGCGCGCTCGCGAAGCGCGGCCCCGCTCCACATGGAGCCCCAGCGCAACACGGCTCAGGCCTGCAGCTCAACTTCGCCAGTGCATCCATTGTGCAAAAAAAAACGAGCAAATACATGGAAATTCATTTACCAAACTGATCCGTAAGCACCGGAACCAACGGGGGACAGATTCTGGTACCGCTCCGGAACTTCCCAAATGGTTTTGTTGACCTCCTGTCGGTAGAAAGTGGGTCTCTCTTTGTGCGACATTCCTACAGAAACAGTGAGCGCCTCTGCAGCGACACCGAGCAGCTCCCAACTTCTTCTTTCCCTCGTCAGCGGGGAGTCTCTCCCTCAGGGCCGGGAAAACAAAAAAACCTTCGGTCACTCCAGGCAAGACGAAAGCCTTCCAGCTCCGGCGAGAGAGTCGGCGCCTCTAACGGGCGTGCAGTTTTATCTAGTAACCGCTGAAGCGACACTTTCTCAAGACGAGCGAGTCCAGAAGACGCTGCGTACGCGGCGACCCCCCCCGCTGCACAGCCGCTCCTGCACTGCACGTCGCGCCCGCGGCTGCGCGCTGCTGAGCCCAACTCCCGCATCTCGCGAGAGCCGCCAACGAGACGACGCCGTCAAGTCCGGTGGAAATTTGCTGGGTTACGTAAAAAAAAAAGAAAAAAAAGAAAGACGTTATTCTCGATCAACCGGTTCCTTTCATTGTTTTTTAAAACTTTTTTAAAAACTTTTCAGTGACTGTCCAGTCCGGATTAGCACCCCCACGTGCACGAATCTTTTGCACAAGGTTGTCGTTAAGAACGTACGACATGGTCACCCTGCGATGCTCAAGTGGGGGGGGGGGGGGGAAAAAAGGATCAAAAGATCTACTGAAAAAACTGAAGANGGGGGTAGTGGGGGGGGGGGGGGGGGGGGGGGGGGGGGGGGGGGGGGGGGATATAAGGATCGAAAGATCTACAGTAAAAACTGAAGATGGGCAAAACATAGGAAGAAGAAGCAGAAATAAGAAACAGAGCCACCCTTTCCCCTCGGGGCTGTTAGGATATTAGAAGAGTCGCAGGTAGAATCCGTGCTGGAATGTAGCTGTACCAGTTCCTGACGGTAGGTAGTGAGGTCGCTGCCTGAAGGGCAGCCTTAAGCTGCTAGGTCTGACTCTTGGGAAGGTCGTCGAACTTTCATCAAAAGATGGATAGTTGTTCTGGAAATACGGAAACTAACAGCAGTTATAGGACTGCGGTGACTTGGCTGCCTGCAACCCGGAAAATGAGGGTTAAAGCCCCACCTGGCTGGTCCTAACCCATCAGACCGTATTACTGGTCACATCATCCAGGGGTTAAGCTGATATTCATAGTTGACTATTATCTGCACATTCCCACATTTGGACCTAGTGCTCAAATGTAATGGCAGTGCACGTTCAGCGTGGCCATTAACCTAGTCTTACTAGTAAGGTGCGTTTACCTAGTACTGCTCTCTGTGAAGCACAGCCTCAGCTGTGGATCATCCCACCGGTCTCAGTGGTGTGTTTTGTACACATATTTATGCAGCTAAATTTAACTGAGCATAAGTGTGGTCCTCGGGGGTGTTTTAGCAGGAGGTGGAACTCAAATGCCCATCTTTTGAATGCCAGGTGACTGCGCTAACCATAAAGACCTCGACCTCCTGTATTCCGATAAGAATCACCGTAAGAATAAAGGCCAAAAACAAAAAACCAGTAGGTGCACAGTTATATGCATACGGTATACAATGGAATATACAGTACTGTGCAAAAGTCTTAGGCACCTGTGGGAAAAATGCTATAAAGCAAAGACGGTTCCAAAAATAATGCCATGAATACTTATTAATCAATAAACCTTCTAAAAAGTGCAGCAGACAAAAAAAACCTCAATCAGATCAATATTTGGTGGGACCACCCTTTGCCTTTGAAACAGTATCAATTCTCTTATGCAAACTTGCATGCAGTTTAAGGTAGAGGTTGGTAGGTTCTTCCAAACTGGCCACAGTTCTTCTGCACACTTTGACTGTCTCTGCACGTCCTCCCAGACTGACTTGATCGTGTTGAGATGAGGGCTCTGTGGGGATCAGACCGTCTCTTGCTGAAGATAGTTGTGTATGACTGAGATGGGGTGTTTGAGGTCATTCTCAGGCTGCACAATGAATTTGGGACCAACCAGAAACCTCCCTGATGGTAGATAAGAATCTACCTGTACTTCTCAACAGGCATTGAAGCTGCATGCCTAAGACTTTTGCACAGCACTGTACCTCGGGGTAATCAGAGGTAAAACAGTGTATTATGTAACTTGAGAGAACAGCTTGCCAGTATTAAACTGAGTATTCGGTGAAGAACATCTGGGGACCTTCTTGTTTCCTCAGTGTCTTGGGAAAGGTCTGCTCTTTCACTGCAGATGACTTTCGTTTTTCACAGAAGTTTTACATCCCTTTCCCGTGCGTGAATAACAAACGGAACACATGCCGTGTTTTGAACATCGTTTGCATAAAGACAGCGAAAACTTTGACAGAAGGAAAGTTTTCCCAAATTTCAGTGGTCTTTTATTGTCATATTTTGCAGGCTGTACAGAATGGAACTAATAACTTTTTCAAGCCACAGTTCACGACCCCAGGTAAACGCAAGTTTGCTTTCACGCTTTTTCAAATTATTTACAGCTAAGCAGTGGAGCTAGACGGTAGAGGAGAACACGTGAAGGAGGAAAGCAGGCTGCAGGCTCCCTCCTGAGGAGGAGAGAAGTAAACCCAGAAGATACATTTCCTTTTCCCAGAGCGGCCAAACCTCTTGTTTCCCGTCACCCATGTATGCTGTTCATCCACACACGCCTTGAAGACATAATTGTGTAATTTTTGATGGAAATAAAGGAAACATTTCATAATCACACTGCTCTGCTTTCCAAAATGAGTTTTAAATGTTCAAAACAAACAAAAAAAACTGTCCTTAAATAAATGCTATTCATTGCTCACAGAAGGCTGGAATGAAGAGTACAGTGAAGTATGTAACTATGCAGACATTTGCTGTATAATTTATTTTAATCAGACTTTTTTCATTTGATGTCTGTTGAAATTGGGGAAAAAAGAAATGTATAAGTCCTTCTTGATAAGCATTTATCTTATTGCTGTGATTTCAGAGGGTTATCAAATAAAACAGTATCGATGCTGGATGAAGTACCACCCAGAAGACACAGACGCATCCCCCAATTACTCAGGTATCGGGGACAGAGAAGTATTCAAATGAAATATATACAAACGTTTCGGGGGGGGCTTGTGCTTTTTTGAACATTGTGTTATTTGTATATGTTTTGAGATAGTAAATACATGTTTAGATCCTCCTGTCACCTGGGTCATTTACCCATAAACCAACAGTGAGAGGTAGAATTCAACTTAAATGGTTCAAATCAGGTACCCAGTTAAATGTTCTGTCCCTGTGAATTGCTAAGCAGCCTTTGTCTTTTAATAATTTATTGAGTGTATTATTTTACAAGGCAATAGTGATGCCATTTTGTGTGCTTTACTCTTCAGCACAAACATGGCTCAGCGAACAAGGCTGCTGGAATTTTAAGCTTTGCGAGACACGTGACAAACAGGCTGTTCTTCAGAGAATACAAGTTCACCACGGCACCGGTTCTGATGCGAACAGAACCCCTTTCGCCCAGCAAATGTAGCGATCGTTCCAGAACACAGGAGAAGGTTCCGTCCCATCTTCCAGAGCAGCTCAAACCCATCCCAACGATGCCACTTGTGCACGAGGCCTGCAGATATACTGTAGATACATGTTGTTACAGTTACTAGTTCATTTAGAGAGAAATATGCTGAGGCTGGATCACATTTCCTGGTTTTATCACCATCACTGAGCAGCTGGAGCTGCAGCCTTTACAGCAGTGGCCAAACAGTGAAAATAAGGGGGGGGGGGTGTTGAACATGAGCCCAAAACTTTCACAAAGGCCAACTTTACATGCATTCTTTTAGAAATAACACTCCTGCAGAAAACAACAGTCCATCTGCTCCACTAGTCAATAACTATTAGCACCAAATAACAGGCTGGATCACATCCTCTGACCCAGAGCGCCTTCGACACGAGAACGGATCTGCTCTTATCACAACACGGCGGCGTGTGAGAAAACCTTGCACCCGAAAGGCATTCTGGGAAAACAGTTTATAAAGCGTTCCGCTCTGGGGCTACGCACTGGACTACAGCGACGAAATGCATTGTCAAAATGCAAGAAGATGTCAAGCTCCTCCAGACCGTTCTGTGCAACACTACTGTCCAATAAGGCTGAAAGGACCAAGTCCATCCAGATGGCTGCCGATCGCCCTTTTGTTTTATTTTATTTAGCTTTTCTTCAAGTGCTTTTTTTTTTTTTAGAGAAATCAGTCTGGTGACGTGTCAAAGGTGTGACAACCTCAGTACTACCGGCTTGATCCAAGGTCCACCTTCTTGCATCTCAGCAGTCCGTGGTGCCCTTAAACAGATGTTAGTCAGTTTGTACAGTTTCATACTGTACTTGTAAGCTGAATCCACTAACCTTGTGATTTTAAGGTGACCCAGCTCTTTCATTGCTGACCAAAAAAGGTGTATTTTCACTCGTTCGTTCAGCAGACACTTTCAGCTCAGTTTATCTCAGGTTAAAAAAATGCTTTATTTAACTTTTTTGCTTGTCCCTTAGTTTGACAGTTTAACTAGTGTGGGGGGGGGGGGGAACACAAAACCATACTTAGTCATGTACATAGAGGTGACATTTCTTTCCCCAAATAATTCTTTATTTCACTTGGACTTAAGTATCATTAAGTTCTGATGAAATTAATCCCGACTACAGTCACGGCTCACTATTGCAAAATTTTTTAAATACAGATTATTTTGTGCCGATATACTGAAAACCTGTTTGCAATTTAAACCGAAGCAAAAAAATCTTACCACGTGCCAGGGCTAGTCAAAAACACTATGGGGGGAGTGGATGCGTAACAGCTTCTTTAAACCATCTTCTCGGTTAAGGGGTGATTGTATTCTATGGAGTTCAGTACAAATTAAATCATTTCAACAATAATACAGGCATTACACTGCTGAAATAAATCAGGTTTGATACGTATAGTGAGATGATTCAGCACAGATGTCAACATTAAATTTTAAAAATGGTTAACACTTTGTGACACCAAAGTGGGGGCTGCATCTACGGCCAGGACACACATACTTGACCTGGTGCAAAGAATCACTGAAGTGTCACAGACCTCATTCAGTTTATTTTGAGGAAAAAAAAATACCAAAGACAATAATTAGTGTTGCAGCTGTAACAATTTGTAATAAACAGAAAACTAACATTGAATACTAAGGGGAGTTTTTTTTATACTTCAAGTTGTATACAGAGAAGTAAAACAGAATAAAACCTAGGATTTATGAGCAATATTTCCTCTGTAACAAGCTGCTATGTAAATAAACCGTAATTACATTTGTGAACCATAAAGACATTCATTTTGCATTTCTCGTCCTTCTAGATTTTTATGTTTACACAAGTTTGTTTTGAACTTCTCTTACGCTGTTCCTGATGCCTCCAGTGATATTTTGTTAATCTCCACAAACACACGTTCACTTCCAGGCTGCCTGATTTTTTCTAACTAAAGTTATCACCAAGTGCAAAAAAGACTCACAGGTTAACAGCTACGTTCAAGTCAGCCAACATTAGAAAACAAAGCATTTTCATACAGCTGGTAGGATAAGTATCACAAGGAAAAACATTAACTTGCTCATTAAAAAAACTCATGAAACATCCATTGTACCTCATGTGCAATATATGGGAATTGTTTTTTGCTTAAACTGGACAACACACTCAAATATATAAAACCCACAATGTCTTTCAACTCTGTTTTCCATACGTACTGTATTACAACCATTTAAAAGGCCAATCCACAACCCTTAAATAATGCATATTTTTGCATAAATGATCATTTTCACCCTTGCATTTTTTCAGTTGTTTGCTGATTAATTTATTCTGAATTCTATAATTAAAATACAAATGCGAAAAGACGAAAGGCACTGTATAGCCAGTAGGTCACAGGGAAAGTAAATAAAATGATTCATTATTCCAATGTATACCATACACTCTATTCTGTTCCACAGCCCCTACATTTCATACTTTTATAACACTCATTTTATCTCAATTTTAAGATACTAGAAGGCAATAACTAAAAGTTATCCAGCATTAACTGAGACTGCTTAATACAACTTCTTTAATGATTTATTCTAATTCGTGTGTTACATACAAAAAACAACCAGTAAGTGAAAGGGTGATGTTTTGTTTACCTCTACTCAGTATGGACATTATCAGTTCTTGACCAGTAAGAACTGTTTAAAAAAAAAAAATCCCACAACTCACTGTTCCTGCAAACTATAAATGGTTCATTCAGAATGTAGCAAAGCATCCCACGAAAACACCAAATGAGGAGAAGTGCAGAGCTGAGACCTGCAGGCCAGCAGGGACAGTCTTTGACTCCTGCCCATGTCGTCTTTGTTACAAAGCATGAGTGAGTACACAGTACTGAGTACTGTTCCATCACTTTATGAAGAGCACGTAGAAGGCCATGACCAGGCAGGATAGAGCGACTGCAATGTGAAGCCGTGTCCCAATAACAGCAGCTGGAGGAAATAAAGCAAAAATGAGGAAAAACACAAGAAAAAAGTGCATGCTGAATTTCATGTTTAAAAAAAAAAAAAATCAATACAGCCATTAAAAAACAAACTATAATACAAATCAATCACTTTGTTACACTGCAAACCAGTAAAAAAAAAAAGGAAGTTGTTTTTGACCTGGGTCCACTGTGGCTTAAGCTGCACTGTGTGTAAAAGGCAAACGCAGGCAAATCAACCAAGTATCTCAGGTACGAAATTTAGAGCGACACCCTGGCCGTGTCATTCACAGACTCGGTCAAACAGCTACCACTGTTGTTTTCAACATCTTACAGAAATGTACAGTACTGTGCAAAAGTCTTAGGCACCTGTGGGAAAAATGCTATAAAGCAAAGACGGTTCCAAAAATAATGCCATGAATACTTTTTTTTTATCAATAAACCTTCTAAAAAGTGCAGCAGACAAAAAAAACCTCAATCAGATCAATATTTGGTGGGACCACCCTTTGCCTTTAAAACACCATCGATTCTCTTATGCAAACTTGCATGCAGTTTAAGGTGGAGGTCGGTAGGTTCTTCCAAACTGGCCACAGTTCTTCTGCACACTTTGACTGTCTCTGCACGTCCTCCCAGACTGACTTGATCGTGTCGAGATCAGGGCTCTGTGGGGATCAGACCGTGTCTCGCTGAAGATAGTTGTGTATGACTGAGATGGGGTGTTTGAGGTCATTCTCGGGCTGCGCAATGAATTTGGGACCAACCTGTACTTCTCAACAGGCATTGAAGCTACATGAACAAGACTTTTGCACAGCACTGTACATCATGTGGTGAAGACAGCACAACAACAGAGCAGCTGCCAGATACTGACGTGTGTGTGTGTGTGTGTGTGTGTGTGTGTCGGACGTAACCTGTCTGCACAAGACTTGGGTGATGGGCAGCGTCTCGCCTCTGACCTTTGTAGAAAACACCCCAGATGCCCTTTTTCTCCGACAACAGCCACTGGTTCAGTCTCGGGACCTTCTTCAGGTATGCACACGTGCAGATGAAAAGCAGGCCAAACACCAGGATTCCGTCAAAGGAGTACACTGTGGAGGTGGTAAACACATTTTCAACACATTTAACGTCTGAAATGCCACCCAGTTATCCAATATGCTAGAAACTAAACTATTACACGTCAGCTACTGTATCACCGCTGCATTGGGGCAGAAAGACAAGGACATCGACGTGAAGGGAAACACACGATGGGTCGTTCATCTATAGCAACACCAACACGTGTTACTCTCAAAAATTCCACTTCGGAGGATCCAGTAAAACGGAGCCACCTGAAAACATGGAGCGGCGCACCAAAGACATACGTGTTGTGAGCAGCTTTTAAGTGAAACAAACTGTTTATTGCCATTGTACGGCTCTGTACAGAAAATTAAATCACACCGATGTAACCGGGCAAGTAGAAACGTCGCATCCGTGTAAACGGACTCGGTTCGATGTATATTTTGTTTGGCGCACCGACGTTTCGGGAGCCACGTCCACAGGTACCCGCTGGTCCTGCCAGCACCCAGGCTTAACCTCCCTCTCCTCTGGCGAAACTCCCTCATACTGTCGTCTCATCGTACGCAGCTCAAAACGTACCGTTCGTCATTTTGTCGCTTGTTTGTCTGAAATTTGTTTACTCGGGCGCCGTTTTCTACGCTCTCATTTTCAGCTCGTCTGTCGATTACCAATCCTCAGTGACTCGCCTGGGCGGTGACGTCACTGCAAGGCCTCAGCAATCGAGCACGGAAAGCTGGCGTGAGATGCGGAAGTGGCACAAGATTGATAATGAGAATTTTACCCTTTGTTTCCCAGTCACTTTAACATGTTTTTATCAACTTTTGTTGTTCGGAGTGTAGTTTATTACTGGGAGTTTTCTGTGAGAACCGGGGATTTTTCGTAGTGAAAAGGTTCATTAATTAATGTGCTACTGTTTTCCTTCCAAGACCGGACGGCTGCGCAGTCCCACCGCTGGCCGCTTGGGGGCCCCCCTCGCACAAGGACTTCAACACGAGAAGCCTGGGGGTTCTTGGTTCTGGCGCCGATGTGGTGGAATGATCCCTTTCTCCTTCAGAACTGCTGAATCCATTCTCAACATCTCGCACGTCCCTTTGAGCTGCTTCTCTTTTTAAACTTAATGCAAAATACACACCGGCAATATCAGCAAATGATAATATTCCTGTTTGCCACTTAAATTCCTCTAAGATCTGTCTCCTCGAAAAAATCATCTAACAGTTGAGTAGCGAGCAAGAAGAGGTGAGGAGAATGGGAGCAACCTTGCCTAATTCCTGATTTTACTTTATAGACAAAAAAAAAAAATGCAGACTTTGTGTGGCAGCCAGTGACAGCTGGAGTTCTTGCGACAGCAGACGTCACTGCTGGCCCAGTCGTGGCTCCATCTCTTAAACAAAGATGGCAGCAGCTTCCACTCAGTTAAAGAAGCATTGACGTCAAAGCCGATTACTTAATCCCTTTTCCGACTGCTGTTTTGGTTAATCCTCAGAGCTATGAGATGTTAGGGCTGTTTAACAGGTGGGTGGTTTTCCACCAGAACCTTCAGTGTGAGGAGGGCAATGTGTTGACAGCACCTTCAACAACTCGTACTTATTTTTGTTAAGTTTTACTAACTGCGGATGAATTCTCACCACACACAGGTCTTCTGAGGAGAGCGGGAAGACGTACAAACCTACTGATCTTTGCCGTGGGAGGGTCGCATGTTAAGAAGTGAGTACGTGCTACCTGTAAGAGTGGCTCTCATTTGACTTGATAGATTTGATGTAAGTACATTTTGCTTTGGTGTCATTCTGATGTTTTTAGTCAGTTTTGTCTGTCTTGTTAAGGGGTGTTTGTATGAGAAACTACTGCATGGTGCAAAAACCTGCTGATGTTTCATGTAGACGAGGTCTGGGATAGATTGACCGCATCTGCATCAGTTGTCAGCAGGTACAGTCTGACCACAGCTCCCCGCTGCTGGTCCCTGAATACAGGCCACTTCTAAACCGGTCACCTGACAAATAAGTGTCACAGAAAGGAGCGATTTCCGTCACGCAGGACTGTTTTGACCACGTGGGCTGGAACATTTTTAAAGCTGCTGCTGCTGCTGCTACGTACAGAGTGGCCCTGAAAGTCGGTCTCAGAAAAGCCAAGGCAGCCTCTGCCCAGAGGTTCCAGGAGCACTTTGCAGACAGCAACCCAAGGATGTTACAGGCCATACAGATGATCACTGACTACGTGAGAAGGAAACAGGAGTGTCCATAATGGGAACGTATCCTTGCCCAATATCCTGAGTGACTTCTATGTCGGGTATGAGGGCCTCAGCACCACCCCTGCCATGAAAGCAGTGTCTCTCCTAGGCAACCAGGTACTGCTGGTCTCCCTAGCTGACGTGAGGACAACTCGGAAAGCTGCAGGTTCTGACGGCATCTGCAGGCACGTGCTGACGGAGTGCACTAGTGAACTAGTGGAGGTCCTCACCAACATCTTTAATTTTTCTAGGAACGCATTATGCTCTTAAACGGGGGGGTACCTGTACCCTCATCCCCCAGCAGCCGGTCAGTGACCTGTCCTTACTGGGTCTGAACACTCCTCTCTGTAACTGAATCCTGGACTTCCTGACCCACCGGCTTCAGGCGTCCATGGCGACACCTCCCACACCATCGTTGTGAACACCGGTGCACAACAAGGCTGTGTGCTCAGCCCACTGCTGTACACCCTTGTAACTCATGACTGCCTCCAAACACAGCAGTAACCCCATCATCCAGTATGCTGACAGCATCGAAGCTGTGGGCCTCATCTCCAGCTTTGGCCTACAGAGGGGAAGCGCAGTGACTTGTAGTCCACTGCAAGGACAACAGTCCGTCTCGCCGTCTCTCTCTCTCTCTCTCTCGTCTTAAGAAGGATTCAGTCATTCACACTCCTCTGTGCTTTGATGGTTCGGCTTCAGGTTCTTGCGTGTGCGAGCAGACAGTACTAACAAGTTGCACACCGCCAAACTTCCATTCTGTGTGTTTGAGTGATAAAGTATGTCAGCGTGTGTGCAGAGTGTGCGAGAAGCCTACGCTTGTGTGCGTGGAGTAAGAAAATCCATCAGTGTCTTCACCTCTGCCTGTATGTGACATCACTACTCCCGCTTCCCCAAGCCCTGTCAGAGATCGGATTTACAATTTTCAGAATAGAAAGTAGCCTTTTTGTAGTTTTAATGCAGGTGAGAAGCAGCGGTGTGCAAAGTTTGAGGTGTGTGGCTTGAAAAAGAAAACCACAGATTGTAAATCTGTGTATCTCTCAGTCAACACTCTGACAGTGTTCATTACCCACACGCTGCTGGGAGGTTTTACAAATGTTACGAGGATGTAGAAAAAGTTGTCGAGCCGTTGTTTTTCTTAGTGCACGGTTTTACAAGGTTGTTCAGGTGATGAATTTCACATGTGAAATCAAAAGCTGGTGTCTCCGATCTGCTTTTCTGGACAGCGGCTTTGATAATTTCACACATCAGGACCGATTTAGACGACGATTTTTCGCTTCTTCTCTCGCATATTTGATATATGGAGGATATTCAATTCATCATAGTTGACCTGGTGTTTCCAAAGTGGCTCTTCTTACTCTGGTAACCAGGGGAAAAAGAGATCATTTGTCAAATGTACAGGTTAACCGACCTGTTTTTTGTTGTTCTCTCTTGTTTGGGTGGGTTGTTCAGAGGATGGGATTCAGAAACCACACAAAAGGTACTTTGCTATTTTCTAAAACTGTTGATACCAGCTTCTTCATACTAATTTTATTTATGTGTTACATATTAATTGCGGACTACGTCTGTTCTTCTCAGACGGCTACTTGTCCCACGTGCCACCGTCTGGCACGTCGATCCGGAATCCCGACGACGCCATCCTGCCGAGGAAACCACACAATCCGGTGCTGGAGTCACTCAGCCACCGAGAACTGCACCGCGAGCTGCTGCTCAGCCACAGGAGGTGAGGAAAGTGAGGGGTCACGTAAACACAGGGACGTGTTTCCTCCGTCTTTCTCACAGTATCCGCTCCAGGTGGACCTGGGTGGTCTGAACTCTCCTCCACGTGTTATTTTTACTCAGCCTGATGTAACATCTGGGTAACTGGCTACTGCTAAAGCTTTGTACCACCTTGGAAGTGTGCTGAATAAGACACACAGTTCATACTTATCATACCGTACATGCAAAAATACAACAAAGTTGGGAGTTCTACATGCTGTGAAGCTGTGATGCGGGTCCGTAGAGGTGCCAGGTGTTTCAGAGGATTTCACGACAGCAGAATCCATTCTTCAGCTGTCTGTTAGAAAGGGAAAGGAGAAGAGCCAAGCCTGGGTTTGTGGCCAGATGGCAGGTTCAGTCACCCAGATGACTGGTCAATGGGGGCAGCGAGCTGTCTGAGAGGGGAGTGGGTGGACCCATTGTAGGCAGACGGAGCCGTCAACGGCGAGCTTAATTCAAGCAGTATGTTCCCAGTAAGATCACTGAAGTCACTGCTGTGTAATAAAAGTGAAGAAGAGAAGGCAAAAGAACAAGTACTTTATGAATTCAGGTACTGCAGTAGCTGTCCCTCCAAATGAGGGGTTTCACCCTGGTTCCGGCAGACCACACCACGCAGAGCTTTTTCTAACCAGGCATCTTCAAAATGTATTGCACTTAATAAATCCGGCAATAAAGCTAACTTTATTACCTTTTCGTTTACAAATCTGAACTTTATTTCAGTAGTATTCGCATTACCTTCATTCGCTTAGCAGACGCTTTTTCCCCAAAGCGGAGACAGCTGAGAGTGCAAAAGTGGAGCATTTGTGCACAATATTAGTAATGGGTGAATCAGCAGATCAAGATAGTGAATTAATTGTTTTTAATATTTGCTCCTCTTTAAAACACACAGACCACTAATTTGACACTAAAATGTCGGTGGATGTTTTTGCTTTTACTGCTCTAATACGTCATCACCGCACCTGCAGAGGTCTGGTGCTGGGGGCGAAGCCGGAGCTGCAGCGGGTCCTACAGCAGCGGCGCTTGGATCGACGCCGGGAGCAGGAACAGGCTCTCCTCCCACCCTCTGACCTGGAACAGGCGCTCCGCAAGCAGAAGCAGAAACTACATGAGGTGAACTACCCCTCCCCCTGTGCCAGATTTAATTTACTTTTTGAGAAGAGATTGGAAAAGAGGAATTTTGGGAGGAAAGGATGGGAACAGACACCTAGCCGCCCCCAGCCGTCAATCACACACATACGCGTATAAGCACAACCTGGAACTTCTGCCCCACGGAGCCTGTTTTCGTAAACGCACCGGAACCCCACCCTGATCCCAGTGGGGGGCGAGGGGTCTCACCAGGTATGAAGCTTCATGGGGACTCCAAACCCCGCTGGACACCACAGCAAACACAAAAACCAGTCTAATACTGCAGCTCCTGAATTCGCTGGTTGATATCATATTATAACATCATATAGATCAGCGTAGTTGATAAAACATTAACCGAAAGGTTTTTCTGAACTGATGCATCGTAGATCTAACAAGGAGAGGACATGACTTCCCTGGTGTTTGTCTTGTGTTTAACTCCACTCGGTAGAAAGTGCTAATAGCTAATCGCTTGCCAGTATGAACAGGAGGAGGAGAGACGGAGGGAAGAGCTGGCCAGCGTTCCCGAGTTTGTGCGAGTGAAGGAGAACCTGCGCCACATTCAGCTTCTCACCCAGTAAGTCGCCACCGCGGAGCTCCTGTCGCTCTTGATGCCCCCGTCTTTCTGAGCGCCTGGGAAAGAAGGCAAGCCGACCTCACGTGGGTCTCATCCTAGACCCTGCAAGCGACCGTTCCAGTTATGCTGTTGAAGAAGCTCTGATGAACAATCATAACCTTAAAAGATCACGTGGAGGTTATTGGAGATGAATGTGGTGTTAGGAAGTGCAATACATGGCTCTTTAGAGGAGTTGTAGGCCATTCTGTGACTGGATATTTAAGTGTTTCATTTCCACTTACATTTTTTTACTAACTGCTTATCATTCTGAACGAGAGGTACGATGTACTTTTGTAAAGTCATACTGTATGAAAGTATGTTGCCATTTTTTTTTTAAAAACAGCTAATATTATAGCATTTGCTGTATAGATTAAAAAAACTCTTTAAAATTGTGTTGTTTTTTCACACCGGAGTTTTTCTCCCACTTTCTGAGTGCTCATCGAGTTCTTCTCCGCAATGCACAGCTGCCCCGAAACACACCTGGCGCAAAAGCTCAAGCGCTTCTGATTTGCATGCGACCTCAGGCACTGCGACGCTTTGTCTGAAGGGGAAGCAGCTGCAGGGATCATTCCTGGAGGTCACAGTACCTGCAGCACCTACCAGGTCTTAACTCGAAAGCTAGGAAACCGCATCGTCGGTCGGGGACGTCTCACTGCAGCCCGTCACATCTGCTAGGTTGGGTCACCGTGCACAGATTTAAATCAAAATATTTTGTTTGAAGGCTACCCCGATTCCACCTGTTCCCTCATAAAATGAACAATATTACTAAATAACTGTAACTCAGTCGCCAGCAACAGAAAGTTCAATCTTAGCATGTAAAGAACCAATAACATATTTTATGAAGATTATGTGACTGTAAATGAAAACTGAAACTATTCCGACTGTCTTCAGACACTTAGTAAAGTTGCAAGAAAAAGTTTGCTGGTACCTGCATTTCTGTAGGTGACTTACATGAAGACCAGACCATATTTATATGAGTATTTAATACAGAAAACCAGGTACCTGCAAAGGGATCACAAACTTTCTCATGCAGCTGTGTGTCATGTGGTTTAGAGAGAAATTCTATCTATAGTTTCTACACTCGGCTACAAACCAACCAGATGATATTTCTTTGATTTTAAAGGTTTTGCTTTTATTTGCCTTCAGCTTGTAGATTTACAAAGAAATACGCGGTAAATACACAGTCTGTATTCCATAATCTGGAAAAAAAAAGCCACCGCTTTTATGTTTGCTGCTTTTGAAGAAACAGACAAAGAAATAATGCAGGTAAAAATACACACATATTCACATAGCCTTCAGTTTAAATTATGTAAAAAAAAGATATGATTTTCCTGATGATTGTGGGTAACCACCCTTATTTAAAAGGTACAAAATAACGTAGTGAGTCGCATGGGAAAAGTATCCCGACACATGGTAAATTCACCCTAAATCTTGGACAATTGGTGTTGCTTGTGTCTGTAAATATTGAAATTGACAGAACTGCAAGTTATTTTGAAAATACTTTCACAGATCAATTCCAGAATTGCTTCTTATGAGAGTAAAAAATACTCCATAATGGCTCAGTGAAGTCGGTGGTTTAAAACAAGGAACACATTTCATCGTCTTACGTTAAGGGACAATCTTCAGTGGAGCAAAAAAACGTACGTTAACATATTTAGGCGACACTTTTCTCCAAAGCAATTTAAAATGTTAAGGTACCTGCAAAGATTTATACAAGTAGGTAGTTTCTTCTTCTGGTAAATACCTTGCTTAGGGATAAATGATCACAGCTGGGCCCTATTGTCTATTTTACTACCTGCGTCTTGATAAAAATAGAGCAAAACTTACAGCGAACAGGCTGGAAACATTATTTTCACGGCCCCAAAAACAAAAAAAAACCTATTTTAATAGGCGACATTATTGTACAATTAATTCACCATTTTAACTGTCGTTTTCCGCTGCGAATAGTGCAATAAAAATGTAAATATTTGATTTTTTTTTTTTGGATTTATATGATGGAAAACTGTCATTTTAGTCAAGTTTACATTCTGACCCAGAGTTACCCTTTCCACAGGGCACTTTTTCTTGCTGCTGAACTATTTTTTTTTTTTGGTGCCAATTTTTGATGTTTGCTTCTACCAGCACATGAAGATTCACAGACTGATAAAAAAGACACAGGAAAGCAGACTGCAAAACAGGCAACCTGTCAGTTTGTGGTTTCTGAGCACATGACCACAGGATGATGCTCAAATAGCTTGTGCCCACACCCTGGCATTGCAGTAAGTAAATAACTGACAAGTAGTTTGCTTTCATCGTTTGTTGGATGTCTCACCCACGATGGAAGAGAACATGAACGACAGCACTGCGGAGTTGTATGAAATTACATACGAGTATGGAAACTGGAGCGGAGAGATGGCAAGGTGCCCTTCTTCTGAGCTACCGTTCTCTCACATCTACCTGCCAATGCTGTACTTCTTCATATTCTTCACCGGTGTTTCGGGGAACGTCTTCGTGGTCTGGGTCATGCGTAGCAAGCGCAAGAGCAGATTAGTGGACACTTTCATCATCAACCTGGCGCTGGCGGACCTCGTCTTTGTCCTCACTCTGCCACTGTGGGCCCTGACAGCAGCACAGCATCACCACTGGGCGTTTGGAAAAGCCTTGTGTAAGCTGAGCAGCTACATTATTTCCGTCAACCGCTTCTCCAACATCTTCTTCCTCACCGGCATGAGTGCCGATCGCTATCTAGCGGTGGTGCGCATGCTGGACTCGCGCTACCTCAGGAGCAGCCGGTGCATCCGGATGACCTGCGGGTTCGTGTGGGTGTCCTCCTTCATCCTGGCCGTCCCATCGCTTGTCTTCCGCAACACGGCCAACCTAGACAAGAGTACCATCTGCTATGAGGATGAGGAGTCCACACTGTTCCAGGTGCTGAGCCTGGCCACACTCCTGCTCACCTTTGTGCTACCCATGTTGATAATCCTCTACTGCTATGGCTCAATCCTGGTCCAGCTGCAGCGCCGCAGTGGCGTGGGCAGCATTCACACTAAAGCCAGGTGCTGTCACTCGGTCAAGATGGTCTTCTCCATCATTCTGGCCTTTGTGATCTCCTGGTTACCTTTCAACATGTTTAAAAGCTTTCTGATCGTTTCCCAGCTGTGGGAAATGGAGCTCTCCTGTGAAGTGCAAGGGTTCCTGGCACGTGGCCTCATCCTGTCTTCCTGCTTAGCCTTCTTCAACAGTTGTGCCAACCCAGCGATCTACCTGCTCCTGGACCAGCACTTCAGGTCCCGCGCCAGGATGCTGTGCCACGGCTGCGTGAGAGAACCTCACGGACACGTCCTGTCACCCTCGAGCTTCTCCGACAGCACCTCCTGGCTCAGCTTCCCTCGAAGTCGCTCCAGGTCTGTCAGCAAAAGCTCGCATTTGGGCGCCGTGATTACCGAGTGACAACAGGACTTTTGGGGGGAAAAAAAAAAAAAACACATATGTAAGCAGACACGTCATCGCCGCATTAATTCAAGTCTCTGTTGTACACAAATCTGTACAGCTCAGCAGTAACAGCCACTTGAAAGCTTTTTACTTTTCCCTTGCGTATTCTTTGCAATATTAGCGTTTTGTGTTGTTAAATATTTGTTTCTGCCTTTGAAAACTGGATGCAAAATTCAGCAAAACACTGAACTAAAATTGGTCACATTTTGTGAAAATTTTTTTTGGGCCAAAATATGATTTTACAAATTAAAATACTATTAGAAATGATTACTTTAGAAATGCTTATTAGAGCAATGTGTGGCAATTTTATATTTTTTAAAAAATATTTCTTTCAATATATGTTTTTAATCCTTAATGTGATTGATTTGTTGATGTCATGAATAAAGTATTAATAGTTTACAAACAGCAGTAAGAAATGCATTTATAAGTAAATTCCAGCTGTGTTTAGATACTTTTTCAAACTGCATGCAACTTGTATTGGAATCATACCCAATAAATAAATAAATCTGATCTGAGAAACATCTGCCTTTAAAATATGTTTTGTCTAAGTTTACATGGGACACAAACCTTTAAGGTGAGATAGAAACTTTTAAATACCTGGTTGAAATGTTGATATTTAAGCTGCTCCTACACATTAGCTAAGGTGGCATAAACTGCAAATTGTCTAAAACCAGTTGGTGTGTTTTCATTTAATCGCAATAAAATTGTTTCTTGGTTTCAGACGTTTAAGTCCAGCGCTCTTTGTCCTGAGAATTTACACAATTCAATAAAAGAAAATGAAACGAATTAAAACCAGACGAAAGCAAATTTAAATTTAAAGCCAGTCAAACCAAGACGCACAACACAAAATATGTGAGATTCCTCAGATTTGTCAGCACCGCACGGTTACCTGTTCGCGTCGGGCGAATATTTCCCAGAAGCACCACCTGCCACAACCTGCAGTTGGTCGATCGCGGGTCGCCGGACAGGAGCTGAACCAAACTGACGGCCGTGCTGCGAGGCCCCGGGTCCGAACCTCTCAAAGGCACCGAATATCCCAGCAGTGAGCTTGAGAGAAACCGAAGTCTCCTGAAGGTATCGCGAAGGGCTGCGTTCACATGAGAAAGCGAAGGGCAATCTCACTTTTGCGAAAGTTCAAGGGTTCATCTTTCAAGTTCAAGTGCCATGCGAGAAATGAATCACCGGGATTTCACACTCCTGAGAAAGTCGGTTTGGTGCCATTCTCTGACACTCATATCTGCTCTATCTGTCTCTAACGTCTCCCTGCAGTAAAATACACAGCCTGAAGAATACGTCTAAATAACACTGTAGGTCAAGTGGGAATTGTTAGAAACTCACTGCTGCACCTGTTAGGGTTATTATTACATTTACTAGCAAACGCATCGAAAACGGCTGCATGGTGGACTTTCTGCTCATTTCTGTCCCGGGAGCAGCTTCTAAACTCGCTGCCTCACATTATCCTCCCTTCTCTCCGGAGATGCGCGAATGGGAAATAAAAATGAATAAAATCAGTGGAGAAATCTCAAAGCTGCGACAAAGGGTTAGAATTTAGGGCGAGGGAAACTACAACCACCTCCTTCAAAAACCTGCACAAATGTCTTACTTTGTCTACATTTAGGAAATACATTAAGGACGGGAAGGGGCAACTTGTCAGGTTCTCAGAGGCCAAAACAAAACCAGCAATAATGGTTCCGCTCAGCAGAGTTAAACACACCACACACACACACACACACACACACACACACACACACACAACAAAGCGGGGAACAAAAGAGGCGCAAAGCAAACAACTGCGCTCCATTAAGTGGAAATTTATGCCAGCTTTGCACAGTTGAGAGATTCGTGCACCAAGGCGTGGGACATGTGACAGTCTCCCCTGTGTGAAACTTGACAGCTGAGTCAGCTGTGACCAGTACCAAACGTGAGAAGGGAAAAAAAAAAATCGACAGAAAATGAAGCCCAGAGAACAGAAATGTAAAAAGGGCTCTTTTCAACTCAACAAGAGATGCACACAGTACTGTATGTGGTCCAGACTCCCGGGCTAAACGGGCTGAGATGGAACGCAGCCCTTCTGCCCTTTTGAACCCTTGTTTTTGTTTGCTGTCTGCTGGCTGAAAATCCTTCCATTGCTACTGAACTGCACTGCAGTGACAGCGAGCATCAGCAAATAGTTCCTTTTATATTATTTGTGTTTTCTGAAAGAAAACTGCTGGGGGCCCTGGGTTGTCACTTGAGAAGCAACTGAAACCGATGGAACCTTTGATAATTGTACGAGTTAAAAAGCTTGCTGTTGACTTACAATCTAGACAGTTTCACTAATCCTTCACTTTCAACAGCATGTGAAAAAGCAGTGAACACAGAGACCCCTTTGATGATAAACGGAATATTAAATTAGGAGAAATAAATCTTGTGAAGGACAGAGACGGGTGTCAGAGAGAGACAACCCCAGTATTCGAGCAACCGACTGTGTCGCCTGCTTTATTTGGGTATGACTGCTGGCTACAGAAACAATTTTGGTCCTACATCTGTCCTCAAACTTCTCGACGAAGTGCCCACCACCTCTTTCGCCTCTGTTGCACCCTTTCTCTTTAAACGTCACAAACAGCACAGAATATTTTCCTGGCTTCGGCAAAGAATTACCGAAAAAGTTTCGGAAAACAGCAAATTGGCAGGAAAGCTTCCTCCGATGCAACGTATCGCACTATATTACCAAAGTGCTGTTTTTTGCTTTTGGAAACAGGACGTAAAGTTGAGTTAAACATCGACAGAAAATTTATCATTATACAATATGATTTCATAAATTAAAATACTACTATTAGAAATGATTACTTTACAAATATTCATTAGAACATGTGGCAATTTTAAAAATATATCTTTCAGGTCATGTTACTGAAGCTAACAATTTTTACCCTGCATTTCATGATAAAATGGAAATAATTTGAAACAACTTCCATGCCCGGGATACAGAACTACTATGTGAAGTACCTTGGCAAAAATCTACCTACATCTCGCAATTTTCTGCCCATTCGAGATCATTTTTGGAATATTTCTAAGCAAGAATGTTCTTTAACCATTAAAATTTAGCTGTGATGTGGTTTATGCCGCTATAATTCAGCATCAAAGAAACCAACTTTTTTTTTTTTTTAACACTGCAGGCGTGGCTCCGGTCCTTGTTTGCTGTCCCTGGTAGGGCAACAATCGAAAATAACTGGTTGTAGTCCTCCTGTGCGTTTCTTGTTTGTGTTTTCAGTCACTCATCACCGAATGTGGTCAAAACAGATTTGGGGGGAATAAAAAAATCAACAAACAATAGTATTTCAGGCCTACTGGTGTCCTTGAGGTCACTACAGCGTCACCCTGAACTGGTATTTACAGCACCTTCACATATTGTGAATACTTCTTAACTTGGGTGATTATTTTCTCAAATTCACCACAATCTGTATATTTACTCAAGTGTATGGCTGGATATTTTTGGGAGGGCAGTGAGAGACACCCACACTTTCACAGCCCTGCAGTGCTTCAGCTCACTGCTCGACCCCTTGGAAGGAATAATTAAGAAAACAAAAACTGAAGTACAAGGTGAGTACGATCAGCACAGTATTCGTCGCAGTACTCAGTACTGCACTCCTTCCTACCTGTCACTGTTACAGCCCCACAGCATGAACCAACCACCAGGCCTTCAGAAATAAGAATGGCCTCCGACCTCTGCAGATACGACAGTGTATTTGGTTCTTACCCTTCGCAGAGTGGAAAGCTGCGTGTCTGCACAAATGCAGGATGGATGTAACCAGTGCCAGGGGTGACTCGCAGCTACAAGGTTACATCTGCAACTTCATTCTTATTCACCGGGTGTTTCCCACGCTCTGTGTTCACTGGGTTATTAGTAATACTTGTACAGAATCAGAGACCATAACAACTCACATCTTTCATGACCCGGGGTTGGTTTCGTTTTAAATCACCGGGTCTGCGACATTTTAAAGAGTGGCACCAATTCTCTCTCACTCTCTCTCTCTCACACACACACACACACACACACACACACACACACACACACACACACACACACAGAGCGTAAATTTGCACTTGGCACAAACTTTTACTCATTTACATTCAGTATTAAATGTGAAGTTGTTTACACTCGTGGATCCTTTATGTTTAAGCTGTTTAAATATTCGTTTTTGAGAAGTATGTCAGTTATAAAACCTATGACTGGCACCCCTTACGGAACTTAGGACTGTGTGTATGCAGTACAGTACTGTGTTCAAGTCCCAGTATTTCTCCAGCTCCAGCCTCCTGTTTGCCTGCAGTTTTCACCGCATCAGTGTTTCTTCCCAGCATCCAAATACGCTGTTTAATCTGCGCAAGTGAACCGCCGGTGAATTTTGCCCGCTCCATATCACAGGGATAACGTCTGGCCGATATTTAGTGTTCATTTGAGCTGTTTGGCTATTTCGGGCACCGCTGTGAACAGCAGGTGGCATGACGGCTAAAAACGCTCCCTTCTAAATGGAAGGTTTGGAATCCCTAGCCCTTGAGCACGGTGCTCGTGTAGTAAAAATGACTCTTCTGCTTCGACTGCTAAAGTAACTGAAATGGAGGCAATAACTGAACTAAATAACAATAAATGCTCACGTCAAAGCAGTGCCTGTGAATTGTTCGTTTGCCTAACAAAAACTTATTTATATTTTTCAAACAAAAAATTCAAACTGTGTCTAAACACATAAAATAGGCCCCACAACTTTATTTGCTGGGTAGGTTGTGTAAAAGTCTCACATGTAGATGTAGTAAATTTAAATTTCCTGTTAAACTCTCAACATTTTTAGTAACCTACACTGAAATTAAAATTAATTTAATTTATTTTTTCAACCACTACAACCTTTTTCAAGGAGGTGAATGAGGAAAACTGGAAAATGTTCATATTGTCAGTAAGAGCGTTTTCCTCCAGTCTCAGCCCTGCAGGGGTCGTTCTTGTTACGCTCAGCCTTGATTTTTGCCATCGTGATGCTCAAAATTAAAATTAAGCGATATCATTATATTAAAAAACGTTTAAACCTAAGGTACTCCATAGGTCACATGTATTTTTTTATTTTTCCACAGAAAAGTTCAATAATCCCCACAGTCGTGCAAAAATCTTTTTCAGTTTTATGTACAGTAGTAGGAACTACCTCGTCTGCCCCAGTTATTTTTCACATTAAAACTCTGGATATCTTGTTTGCCGATGGTAAGTTTGTTTATTTAAAATAACAAAGTTTAAAAGGTGCTGCTGTTTCACTCGCGCCTGAGCTCATGGGGTGGACGACAGCAGTGATTCTTCTTTTTGGGGCTTCGACACAATGTCCTCCTGCTCGGGCAGCTGTAGTGTTTGTGGTACTGGAGTAACGTCCCCGGGACCTGTGCATCATTTAAACTGTGTATTTTTTCTATTTTAGTATTTTAAAGAAGTTGTTATGCCACCGATTTGTGATGTAAACGAACAGCAGCATTTTTATTGTTTCTTCTCTTAAAAACCATTTAAAGTTAAGCAAGGAAAAGTATCTAAAGGAGTCATCTCAATGTGTATGACGTTGTCGGCCGACAACTACAAGATTTAAATATGTTTTTATTTCACTCCATTACACATTTCGACCGAGTAACGTGCAGATTCTGCAGCACCGCAGAACTTCGGCTTGTCTTGGGAAAAGGCTCCGCCCAACTACAATGCAGGTGACACTACGAACACTTCGTGTTTACACACTGCACGACATCACACTCCTGTACCCTCCACCGGCACTCTTTAAAACGAACATCGTTTTTGTCCATTCGTGTGTGGTATATTTAGATTGTTGTTTTAAATGTTACGCCGACGACACGCGGAAGCTCGCTGCACCTCCCCCCCGTCCGTGCGGCGATGGTGTGGCCCGTGACGTCACGCGGCCGGACCGCTGGAATGCCCGCAGCCAGAAAACGTGGATCAGCGGAGACTTTTCTGATCTCGTAGGTTTCAAAAAACTTTTTTTCGTCATCGCGATGCAGCCCTCTCTTAATAGTTAAGGCAGTACAAAATAAGGTAAGTTATCGGTTAGTCCTTAATTTTATACTTCACAAAAGTTGTATGCGCAAAAAAAAAATGGAATTTCAAAGTACGTCGGTCGATCCAGCTTGATTTTCAGCAATTCGTATTCGTGTCACGTTACGAACAGATCAGTTCTCATAAATTCATTGTTCAGTGTCGATTTCACATGACATTGACGTAACTACTAAAGTAACTGAGTTTGGTCGATTTCGATGTGTTTATTCCGACTGGTATCACAACGTGGTCCGCACCGTCAGCCTGGATAGTGAGGGGCTGCAGAACTGGAGAAATCCCACTTGATATGAAATAAACAAACTATGAGGTTTGTCCTCTTATTTTAGGAACATCTTGAGTCCCACTTTTTTCAGATGCTCAATCTTTTGTTCAAAGGCTGCAGCTGAGAATGAGTGAGATCAACGAGAGTGGGGGGCGGGGGGCTAAAAGCGCACTATTTAAATCAGTTTTGACAATTTACAGTATAACACACCTGAACGGTGACATATTGTCCAGTTGTGTACTTAAGCATAAACATTTGATTCATGTATGTGAATCACTGGGGATCACTGGATGTAAATCAGTGCTGAAACAAATGCTGAGATTGCAGAGAACATAAACGTTGTGCAAAGAAACAATCTGAAAGTATTTAAAACATCGTTTGCCATTAACTGGCACCATATCTTATGAGGGAATCCTGCCTAATGGATAGAAGCGTTTTGTTTTGTTGTGGTTCCAGTACATCCTTCATTAATTGAATAAGAAACCAGTTTTTCTTGCTGTTTTAGAAATGGGTTGTGAATACAGGTTGGCTGTTTTGACAGATGATACAGGTGAAACCGGCTTGTTCTTTATTTGACAGTTGCCTTTGTCCGAGGTGACAGGATAAACACAGTACAGTCAAAACCTGAGATTTACCTATTTGACAATTCAGTCTTTTCAGGAGATTCATTTAACATCTCTGCTTAAGCTAACCAAAATATCTTAACGTTTACGAGGACCTCGTGTGCATGTCGTGTGCCTCCAAAACAGCTGAGTGGTGCAAACGCTTTTCTCCAAAACTATTTCGAATAATTATCTCGTATTTAGCTGACATCTTCTTCTGAGGTGACTTACACTAAACCCCCTGCCATTACTCACAGATCTGTGCAGCACAGCAGTATAACACAAATGCACACATATGTTTATCTTTATCGATGACGACCGTCTTCGTCACACACAATCGCTAGTTTCTCACAAATATTTGTCTTTAGGAGGGAACACAAACACAGGGAGAACATGCAAACTTCATGCAGACAGCAGCGGCTGAACCAGCATCCAGGCACTGCGAGACACCATGTCAGCTTGTTCCATGTGAACAAACTGATTAGCAATATTTTCCTTGAATTCTCTAAATCTTTACTATTCTTTTTCTGCATTAAACGTTGAATTAATATTGTAGAAACTCAAGGTACGTTTTGTGCGTGTCCATACGATACGATAAATAATTGCTACGAAAGAGCCGACCTGTTACCGGTAAAGAGCCAGTATTACAATCCTTGTTACTTTGTGTCACGATAACTAACTTGAAGTATTCGATGTGCCCATTTTAGAGTGGTTTGGTGATATTTAACATTAATGAGTGTCAATTTTGGGGCTCAGGAATGAACAGATTTTTTTTTTTCGTTATTGAAACTAATTAATGCCTTAAAAATTTATTGAACAAAGGGTTTCTCTGGTACCTTCATAAAGCTTGGGAGAGCAGCTGCATCAGTGCATATGGTGTATGAGGACCAAGTTAGCAGTCGCATAACAATAGTCTTAGAACATGATCAATTGAACTAGAGAAATGTAAACTGGAGCAGAAGCCGTTGACAAAATCAAACTATTAATAACATAGTAAGGATGCCTTGTTAGGTAAATGGTGCAGTGAATCACAGTATAGCTGAGTTTAAGCAGTCATAAGGTTTTGTTTACAGTAGTGGCTTCGAAAGGGGTATAAAAGTGAGGACTGTAAGCAGATCTGATCTTGACAGGAACTTTTTTGACAGCTAAGAGTGAGAATGACTGATTCTTTTCAGTGCATTTGCACAGTGAGGATGCAGTGCGTGCAAACAAATCAGATGGATGTTTCACGGCGGATGGCAGAGAGCATGAGAAACGACACGGCTCAGTTGGTTAGGTCCTAAGACTGATGCCGTGTGATGCTACGACGACCGCCAGCCTCTGGCAGTTACACGTTATTGCATAACAGCTCTACCATACGCACGATGACATCTTGCTGCATCGAGTCTCTGAACTTATTGACTGTTCTAAATAGAGGTACAACTGGGACTAAAGTCTTGAAATGGATCCTAGCAACTGTGTGGAGAAAAAAAGAGTGGCAGACTTTCATAAGACACAGAAGAGCCTGCAAAAAAGGTAGTTTTTACAACAGTGTGTTGTGCTTTTCCAAAACAGAGAAGAGAAAGTGAATGACAGAATTATAAACTCACGAGAGAAGAATGGAGACAGCTGAGAAGGAAGAACCCAGAATTGAGGCAAGATTGCAGATTTAAAGTTTAAATATTTGCTTGTATTGATGCCAGTATCTTTATCCTCAAAAGACAGTGTTAGTAGTTAGTAAGTTAGTCTATATTTAATCGACATGATCAATTTGTTTCCCAACTGTGCCCTTGTTAGCTGTACAAAGATGCTTTAAGCAAGGTTTGCCTAGCTGGTTTTTGCCATGTATTTATGTATTTTGTGCTTTTCTCCAATCTTCCAATCTGCTTAAAGTGATTTACCCATTTATACAGCTGGGTGTTTTTTACTGTATCAGTACTACAGCAGGAGGTGGAATTTGAACCTGGGTCCTTTGAGTTCAAACCGGCCACTCAGATCAATACATGACATGCTGTCTATTATCTCCATTTTCCTTATCTTAAATCTAGAAACATTTCTTTTAACTCTACAAGCGGGACAGAACCCTTCTCATTCGTATTGCATCTTCCATGGTATTATCGTTGTTTAACTATTTACCAAACCTGTATTTGAACTCACGTAATCATATTTTATCCCGGCTTCCCGTGTCCTCCTTTTTTTTGCTAAAACTGGCCCTTTCTCACCACAGACAGCAATGGTTCATCTCTTCTTGTACCTACAGTAAGATGTCAGTTTACATGGCTCCTGCATAACTGATGTTCCAGGCTATCATAATAGGCATGTTGGAGGCCCTCTGTGATTCTCCAGACTAAACAGGAACAGACACTACCAAACTTTTCCTTCCTGCCCTTTTACTTCCGGCCTTTAATCAGCAGTCACCACACCAGATGAAGGAAGGATGATGGAAAGACTGATACAAAGAGCATTATCTGTGAGATATGAGAATCAAAACTGCAGTAAAATATTTTAGAGCGCCACTGATCTGGTGAGTCTTCTGAAAGCTTTCTAATCTGGAGCGCTAATGCTGTAGGAGCAGTCAGGTCTTCAGGGTGTGCCTGTTTGCTTTTAGGAAAGACAGTGATTGTTGATTTATTTAGTTCTGTCACCTACACGGTACCATGCAGATGGGGCTGGTGGCAAAGTGTTTTCTGTAAGGTTATAATCAGGGCTTTTTGGCTTGTGAAGGGCAACGCTGGTAACTCTGTGCTACTGTTTGATGCGATCGAATACATTTTGGCTGTTTACCGAGCTGTGAAACTACTGTGTCCAGAACTTTCAGAGTGTACAGAGCCAGTGTATCAGCCCCTACATGGAATGCAGAGTGCAAACCCAAATGACAGGGTCTGTTTCACAAATCCCTAGCTCACGTCATTCTTATCAAGCTTCACTGGGGAATCTGAGATAGGCCCCAGGATGGAGTCATTTCAAAAATGGATGTGCTGTATGGGAGACCCACGGGACAAGGTGGCAGAGAAGCTGGGGAAGCCCAGCCTGAGATGTTCTGGACAACAAAATAAACTTCCAGTCACGTCTGTCCCTGGATGAGTTCCTGGTTAACACTTGCTGTCAGTGCAGGGGTGGGGTGGAAATGCAGACCCATAGTTTCCTCTGGGTTCCACCTAGATCTATTTGTCCTTAACCATCTGTTTCTAAATTAAGACTAACTGGAACCATTTATAAACTAGGTGGAGACAAAAATAAGAATCTTTCCTGTTCTACTGGATCTTAGATTTCCTAGCGCTAACCTTCCTGCTCATTTTTGTTTAAGTCTAGCAGCGTTACATGACTTTCTTTACCTCAGACTTGTTGGTGGTTGGTGAACATTTTCAAAAATCAACTTCAGTTTTCAATGCTAAAATTTTGTATTTTGAAAAAGTCAATGTCTGACACTTAAATGCTTATCGAATTGCTTCTTGATAAATCACATTCTTTGTCTTTGTATCTGGGACATACACAGAAACAAACACAAACACAAAGAGATCCCTAGAGGAGACCACACAGAGCTGCTCATGTGAGAAGCAGCTGGATCGCAAGGCAGTGCTTCCAACCTTCAGTGTTTGTCCCTGAATCCTGTAGACATGAAACATATGCTAACAGGGAATTGCAGGCACTTTAATCTGAGTGGGTAGTTTAAGGGTATTAAGGAAATTCAAGGGATGAACATCAACTCCACTTCTCTATTTTGCTGCATCCCATAAGAATTGCTATGTCTACCAAAATTTGGCGAAATTTTTCTACTCGCAATGCCTTTGTACATCATTTTTCACCCTCTCCAAATATTACAAATTAAGTGCTCAACACATGAAAACCACTGTGCAGAGAGCGTCAGACACTTATTTCCCTTTCATTTTCTTCCAAGGTGCTTTCCCTACTTTGAGCGAGTTTTCTGAGAACGTCTAGCAGTGAAGATCTCCTTCCAGGAGAACTCTTGTGTTTTCGGAAAGTGACAGTTTTGTTTTTCTAGGCGAGGTCAGTGTATTGAACTTTTACGTGAGGCATCTACTCCCGTGTGCCTTGAGACAACAGGCAAAGTGGGAGAAAGAGATGATTAATAACAGGACTGTAGCACCGCCTAAAATCATTGTTTCCAGTGTTGTGAGTTGCATGTCTGCAAAGTTGTGCACTTTATCGATTTTTTTTTTAAATAATCTCCCCCCCCCCATATGACTTTGGAACACCGTCTAAAGCCATGTTGCTATCACTTCTGGATTTTGTACATAAGGAAGTACAAATAACTTGCAGCAACAACTCAACTCAGTCAGCAGATACTGTCTCGATTAGGAAGTCAGGGCTGAGGCACACTGAGCCAGTGGGCCAGGCCCCAATGGTTATGGAGTTATAGATGCTGTGTTTAGGTAGATGCCAGTTTAGTCCAAAGCTGAACCCCCTTCCATTGTGCCAGATCAGTGCACATGATCTCCCCATCTGAATAAGCAGGACTGCTTGAATCGTCCAAAACAACATCACTGGACTTTCTCATGAATGTTTGTAGATCCCTGCTGCTGTAACTCAGGAAGAGGCCAAACAGAAATTTGGATCCCACTATAGAAATTGAGGATAAAGCAGAAGCAGCCATGCTTGAAGCCCTTCCTCTCTAATCCTTCTGCTGTATTATAAAGCCTCAGGTTTAGACATTGTCTGTTCCGGTTGGGTCTCAGATTTGGAAGGTTGGGATCTCTTCTGAGATTAGACTTCATAATGTTATGTTGAAGGAAATAAACAGAAGGTTTCAATGTATTAGCTTGATATTTCTCTCCCCAGAGAGTAGAAGGCATATAACAAGAGAGAGCTCTCTACATTATATAAATATTTTGACTGTTCCACTCAGTGGTGAGAAAAAATAAGTACACCCCATGAAAAATTGTGTGCAGTTCAACATATTTGCACGTATGGATATTTAATCCTCACGATAGCAATATTAATAGATAAAGGGAATATAACTGAACAAATAGCAATGACAATCGTAATTCTGTTGAATTATTTATTCAACTCAAGAAAAAACAAAATGCAATTTTATGCTGTGGAAAATAAAAGTACACCCCTAGCTTTTTAACCTTTAAACTAGTTGGATTCAGTACATTAGTGTGAGTTTTTGTGTGTGCGCGTGTGCATATAGCGAGAAAATCCATCAGCATCACTGTCTTTACCTACGTTTGGCATGTGACGTCAGGACTCCCACTTTTCCAAGCATTGTCAGAGAACAAATTTAAAAATTTCAAAATAAGTAAGTAAGTAGCCTTTTTAGAGTTTAATGAACTCGACTATGCAAAAACCTCACTTAGTGTGACAAACACCTGTTTGCCAAAATTGCAGTCTGTAGCTTGAACAACCAAGCCGTGCATGAAGAACAATCACAGAGACTGAAACATATACTGTAGAGAATTTTCAAATAAACGAACGTGCATAATTTTAATCGGTTACGATAAATAGTTCAGGGCGTCTTGCTTTCTTAATGGGAAGAAAGAAAAAAGAAAGTGAAAGAAGAAAATCTCAAGAAAGGGAGCACCACAAAAGAAAGAAAGAGAGAGAAGAGCCCAGATACTGTACTTGCCCTCGAGCCTTCCACTTCATGCACAAAATCAAATGACTTCTTTTAAATCAGAACCTGAGACGCAGTTGTTTTCGGGGACAGTGTGCATTTAAAGATTTACTTGGAACTACTGTATCAACTGAGTTATATATAAACTTACACCAAGTGTGTTTTACAACCCACATTTGCTGGACTACAGTGAAACTTGAGATTGGCCTAGAACAAGACGGAATTCCATCGTGTGAAAACTGGCAAATGTGATCTTTCGGACGGGCTGATACAAACTATGTGGCAAAGCAGCAGGTGCTGCATACCTTGGGGGTCTGAGGGGGGGGACAAACATTTTCCTCTTTTAGGGCTACATGCTTTCCCAACACCGTCCTCTGCCAATGAGCTTAAATACTCTGCTGAGACAAAATATGACTGGACAACTGTATTCCATCACCGAGGCTCCCATTTAAGAGCTCATCGAGCTACTTAGCACATTTATAACAGAAATTATTTAATTTAATGGAAGTCACTAGAAGCAGTGAGTTAGTATTAAGACCATTGGAATGTTAGTATAAAACAGTTAGGGTTTTAATTTGGTTTTAGTTATTTGTGAAGTCACATGTAAACTTCCATAAGTGTAGTAATGGAAGATAAGCCTACACTTTTACCTAAAGCAACATACAATTTCGCAGGGAGTATTTAGCTGACACCTTTATCGAAGGTGACTGTACAGCAGAGTGATATAAAACTCTTTCAGTAACGTACAAAATGAGGGCAGTTTAGAGTTGATCGTTCATCCCAACCAGAGCACCAGCAGGACATGCAAAGTCCACACACAGCGAGGCGGATTGGAACACAGTGCAGGTGCGGCGCCACAGTGTGATACCTGTTTCTTGTAAAAGGGTGTATGTCCTGGCATAAGAAACAAAGGCCATTAAAGGTGAGTCATGAATAATAATGGTTATATTTGTAATGTAGGCCTTATTAGTATCAGCACAATTGTTGCAGTATTTATGCACGTGTAAATGTTGTTGAAGCTGTGCTGTAGTTTCAAAAGGTGCTGAAACAGATTCGGGCTGCAGGACGTCAGTCATTCAACTGTCTTCCACAGTGCTGGGCTCCTGTCCCTGTCCCATTGTCACAGATCAGCGACCCCACAGGAATGTCACACGTTTAAATCCGTTTACGGGGGTTTGTGGAGAGACTGTTTTAAGTTAGCTTTAATGTAGCTCGAAGAAATTTTTTTAAATTTACTTTAACGATATGAAATTTAGGAAGGCTCACCAAATGGCGCTTCTCACTCACAGTGGTGGCGCTAGTCGGGTGTGAGTTCGAATCCAGCTCAGCGGGTGCGGAGGTTGCACGTTCTCCCCGTAGCTGCGTGGGTTTCTAGGAGTGATCTGGTTTCCTCCCACTATCAAAAGACATGTGTCTGAAGTTAACTAGTGAGGTAAGTTGACCGCGGTGTGTATGTGGTCATACGGCGACAGACTCGTCCCCCATCCGGCGTCATTTCAGAGGCCTTCGGCCGTTGCTTCCGGGATAGGCGTGTGTGAAATGTATAATACAACTGTCAGCATTTAGCTACAACTTACACTCACTCATTTATCTGGGTTGTCTGACATAAAGTTGAGCCGCTTGGGAAAGAAAGGGGGAAGCAGTAGTTTGCACGGAGGGTCGAGGTGACGCTATGCTGCACTAGACTGGAGCGCGCGCGGTTGCGGCCGTCGTAAAGAACGCGGTCGCGAGAACGCGCGCGCTTCCCTTCCCTGTGCGANTCGTTCTCCTGAGACGCTATGCTGCACTAGACTGGAGCGCGCGCGGTTGCGGCCGTCGTAAAGAACGCGGTCGCGAGAACGCGCGCGCTTCCCTTCCCTGTGCGAACGGACTCTCTCTTTCTGCCTCTTTCCCTCCCTCCTCCTCTCTCTCCTCCCACCCCCACCTTGTCACCGGGAGGTGTTGCGTTCTCGCCCCGTCGCCTTCGAGATCCGACTCGCACACGCTGCCTGACTCGCCTCTCTCATGCGTCGCTTCGCACTGCCGAAACTTCCTCGCGTGCCTTTGCTTTACAGGTACTTTTGATCTTTTAAATGTGTTAAACGATTTAAAACGTCATACTTAAAATTGCGTTGTCATTTCTTTCTGAAGTCGCTCGTTTATGTGTAAATTAATGACCGTTTCGTGGATGTGTTGTTAATATTGAAATGTGAAAAAAAACCCGCTGCGGCCACCAAAACCGCACATGAAACAATGCACTTTGATGAAACGTCTTTGTTTAATCTGACGGACTGTTTAATTGTTTGAAATGGGGTGTTTGAGGTAGCGGTGCCCCCCGCTGCGCCCACCGCCTTAATGTCCATTTTTCCCACTGCTGAATAGCAAAGTGGACGGATGAATGAATGAAGGAATGTTCGGGCAAGTTGACAGTCCTTTCAAGAATGTCGGTGGGGGGGGGGGATAGTGGATGCTTAGGTAACAGTTTTCCTACAAATTGGAAACTGCAATGCTACACACCTACACACACACACACACACACAATGTATGCAGGTGTTTTTACCACACCTGTTCTTTTTAAGACTGTCACTGTGGCACTGTGAGCTTCAGAATCTTAAGAATGTTCAGCGTTGGTGTGTATGCTGTCATACTGTAAAGGGGCTATCTTGAGTGCAGTTTCGGGACAATAAAGGTTCGGGTGATAAACACACCCTTGGCACACTGTTGCGTCACTCAGCTTTACCTGCTGGTCAGTCTAGACGCAAAAGCAGTGTTACTCAGAATTACTGAGATGATGCTGATAGTCCAATGAGTGTGCAGGTACCAAAAAAACACGAACAGGAAGCCTGGGAGACCAGCAGGTCAGAGGATGGGCGCTGCTGAGTGTGAGTGTTATGTTCTATGTTCTGGCCCAGGTGGTGATGTAAACCTGGCGAAATGAATAAGCACTGGCTCATTCTTTTCTCTTTGTCAATTAAAACTGCGAAGCGCATGAACTTCTTACGGATCGGCTGTTAAAGTTATACTGTTACGATCCCAGTTATTATTGATCGAAAGTCTTTATATTTTGTCGCCCATGACACGTGTTTAGTTTAACCTGAAACAGTTAATATTTAACTTAAGGAAGACTTTCACATTGCTGTGAAAGTACAGCTATTGGCAGCAAACATATTTGATCTGTTGTTTACTTCAAAGCGCTGCTACCAGGATTAAAAGAACAAACAGAAGCTTGGTGGAATAGAAGTGCACTGTAGAGATTTTTTATTTCACTGATGCCCCTGAAGCAGCGTCCTGAGGGTGCGTAAGGGTCTCGTCACAATCTTGCACGTATAAAGAAACTTTAATAGAAACAGACTGCAGAGGGGTGTTCACTGAGAACATTGCATCTGCGACAGAGAGTTCTTCACTGAACATTTCTTAATGGTAGATATACTGTAGGTACAGTTTGAAACACTTTTCTGGTTTGAGGTTTTCATAATGAACATGGTGTGGAGGAGGCACCATTCAATTGTTCAGTGTCTGGCTTGAGTGTTTGTTATTAATTTTATTTGATGAAGAAAAATACAGTTGCAGAAGGTATACCAGATGATAACCAAGAAGACAAATGCACAAGATGTTTTTCAGAATGTATAACGATATAATCCATAGCTGTCACTAAAAAGTGATTTTGTGTTTTATTCCTTTGAGCACCATGTACTGTTGAAATTTCCACTCTGGAGAATGTACATTTATTGTTGTTTGATGTTTTTGTGACACGTGACTTGAAGTGTTAGTTTTGTACCATATTTAATAGTGTAAAGGACTTAGAGGTTTCCTGTTGCCATGGGGCTAGCAGAAAGTTCAGGAAAATGGCCCTGTTGAGCAGTTTTATATACCAGGGGTCCCTTAGGCTTTGAGTGAAACTCAGGCTGTGATCAAACTCCTTTGACTCAAATGTTGGACCTCTCTGTATGTCCTCTGTTGACAGCTGTCAGATATGTACCTCCGTGTGAAGAGTTCAGCAAAACTTATTACAGAAAAAGTGTTGGCGTTAAAATAACAATTCTTCTATTTCTAGGGCATCTTGAAGGCGAGTGATACCAGTGTATAACCTTATTACTTGGTGAACAGTTCCTGACCCACAAGTATGGGAAGTAAAGAGGAGATCAGTGACACCGACAGCGGCATCATCCTACAATCCAGTAAGCTTTCAAAATTTACTATCTGAATACTTGATTTTGTCAGTGTAACTTGACACTAACTTATCCTCATTGAAAGGGACACTAAACCAAATCGCTGTGTCTAAAATTGTTTTTGTAAAAAAAAAAAACTCTGATAATACAGATGTATGTGAAACATGTAAAAGAATTACCGATATGTATTCGACAGAGGCTACACACAGGTCAGACAGGAAGTGAGGTTGTAGGTCTGTATTGCCAAATGGAGGGGAATTTCTGGAAAATCTGCTTTCTTCATGTGTAACACTCTGTCTGGTTATAACAATGTGAAGCGATTTGTCTGTCGTCCAAGGGTTTTCACACTTCACCCCTGTGACAGCCACATTCATTGTCCCCTGGTGCACCTCTAAATGGCATAAATGTGTCAGTGCTGGAAAGAGGATGTAACAGATAATCTCCAAGGAATGTAAATCACAATGATGTTTGCCTGCAGCTTTCGCTGGTCTTTGAGCTGAACCCGAATATCATTATACTGCAACACTGAGGGGTCACTTGTACTTCCAAGTCACTTTGCCTATTGTTCTCATCGCAGTTATGCATGACGTTAACCATGTTGCATTTTGAAGAGAACGTGAATGATTTCCGGCACCAGGAAGAAACTCATTGTGTGGAAGCGGTCGGTGCTTCATCACTCCAGCTGTCTAAAAGCTACTGAGACACATTCTGCTTGTATCTGTCTCTGCCACCACTGTGTGTGGATGCTGTTTACGGACCAAACTCCTCCATGTAGCTTCCAGGATGGAGGGACTTAATTTTGGTGGTTCTAAACTTGTCCAAAAAATAGCAAATTCGGTATTTGTCTAACTAGTTAAAAACCGCTACTGATCAGTATGTTAGCAGCAGTTTGTTTACAGGTGAGGGGTTAGTTGAAATCAAACGGTTAATAAGAGTGCACTTGTATCCGATTTAATTAGCTTTATGTTTTCTTTTATTACTCTTCTTCTACTAAAGATTTCCTTTTGTTTTTGTAATTATGATGGTCATTTCCAGATCACTGTATATTGCTGAGCTTTTGGCGCAAAGCTGCAGAGTGTGGTCTTAACTTGGGTCTGGTCTGATGTGATTATGTAATGTCTGAGATGCTGTCACCTGACTGGAGCCAACTTGTTGACATGCACTCCTCCCACCTCCCAGGCCCAGACAGCCTCATGTCAAATGTGAAGGATGTAGCCACACACACACGAGCCGTGAAGCTGAAACAGCAGTCTCTACAAGACCGTTTGGAGCTGTGTCTACTTGAGTTGAAGAAACTATGCATCCGAGAAACGGTGAGCCCACTTCCCACCCCATACTGTCCAACTGGACACTACACTCAGCTCTTAGTACTTCTGGTGGGCATCCAGTCTACACTCAGAGGAATTTTCTAACTGTGTCAAACTGTATTGTCCATTACCTTCATTGTAAAGTGACTAATCTTCCATGAAAAGCATAAAATGGCTGCTGAGTGAAATATCATGTCACTGAACTCAATCCTACTTTTGTGTCCGCATGGGTGTATCCTACCTGCTGGAGCTTGTCAGCAAGCAAAAGGACTAAGCACTGATGACATTGTGCAGCTGCAATTAAGGGAGGAGTTAAACTGTGGGGAAAGATGGTTTTTCAATGTGTTGGGACAGGAAAAAGGGGAAAAACGTAGTTGAAACACACCAGCCGGATTACACAACAGAAACCGTTCTGACACATGGTTGTGTCCCGACATGCTGTTCCAGCTCTTCAGTACCCGTAGGACTTGTAGCAGGGATTCAACAGGATAAATTGTCCGAGATTCTGATAAGGATCTTGCGCTTGTATAAGCTTGTGAAAGCTTATGAGAGTCCTGGTAAACATTCCAGAGGGGCACCATTTATCACCCCTGTCAACGTCACATTCTAAGTTCCTATCACTGGGCTAATGTTTCAGATATGGGTTGGAGATTTTTCTCAGGGCTTGAGAATGACTTTAGTTTTACCTTCCTGTTAAATGGCATTGAACAAACTGGACTTTGATCCAGAACGTTTCAGGTTCTCACAAAAGGTACCAGTTGCTTTTGCAAAAACGTTTGTTTAGGGTAAAGGTGCTTTGGATATAAAGCAATATAAATAAAAATTTGACTATTTTTTTAATGATGCGGCTCTCTTTGCGCAGGAGCTCACTGGACAGCTTTCCTCCGATTACCCGCTGCTGCCTGGAGAAAAACCCCCACGCATACGCCGACGCATTGGCGCCGCCTTCAAGCTCGATGAGGACAGCTTACGACCGGGTGGAGAGGTGTGGAAGAGTCGGGGGTCCCGCATCTGTTATTTGAGTTTAGGGGTACACTTAGTTGCATGATGTAGACTTTTAAGGCTACGTCGCATCGTATCAGATGTTGATAACTGTTAGCATCTAGTCTAGGGTGGAGCAATTAATAAAGCAGAATATAGTTGGTACAATTTGTATCTGAGGACTGACAGGTCTGTTGAGGTATTTTGACTCCTGAAAACATTGGGTGTGTATAGGTTTCACTTGGAATGGAAATGTTTAAGTCTGTTTCAAATTTGCCTGTCTGCCCCTCCCCCTCATAGGACTCGGAGCTACGTGCTCTGGAGGCTGACCTGGCCCTGCAGACGCAGATTTTTGAGGCAGCCCGCCGGCTCTCCATGGAGGAGCACCTAAGTAAACAAGTGCGGCGAAGTCGGCTGCAACAGTGCAAAATTCAGGAGCAGAAAATGAAGGAGATCCAGGAGGCTGTATTCAGGCTCCGCCTCCAACAGGGCCGCAACTCGCCCCGGCCTGTAAGCCTGCCTGCAAAAAAAGGTAAATGCCCTCTGATGATTTGGTCACTTCCCCTTGTGTGTGTCAAAAAAAAATCACTTTAACCACATGTACGATAACACTGGAATGTCCAGACACATCAGAAGAATCCCTGTTTCTCCCATTAGTCTGGTCTTGCAAGGTTAAACTGGATTTTAGGTTTCTTACTACAGAATTTCATTTATATCTGCAGATCTGACAACCTCAGATGACAGCTCCTTGTCAGATGCTGCTGTGCAAGATGAGGGTGAGAATTGTATTGTCTCATCAAAAATACCCTAATCTGTGTATGAAAATGGTCATGTAAAATCCCTGAGGTGGTGGACATTTCTTCTTTATTCAGCAGCAACTGGTTAACTTTTTTTTTTTTTTTGTGCCTCCAGAGGAACATAGTGATGGGTTATCCCATTCGATGCTAGACCCCTCTGCACAGAAAGGCCCTCTGGAACCTACACAAGACAGCCGTAGGTTGGCCCCGCCACAGACACTGGAAGGAGTTACACCAAACCATATCGCCCTGGCAAACGAGCGGGCTCCTATCCAGAACTCTCCCTGGAAGGAGTCCAGTCTAGACCAGCCGTATGAAAGACCCAAGAAAGCCAACTCCAGGAGCAGCAGCCAGTCATGGTAAAAGCAATCAGGCAAAAATAAACTGTAACCAACATTATATCAAGGAGACAGAGCTGTGAATGTAACTAAACAATGCATTGAATATTTGTTTTTTTGTTAATTAATTCCTGTATTTATCTTTCACTGTGGGCAGTTTATCTGCTGACACTGCATTTTAACATTTCTTTTGACCACACTTTCTAACAGAATTATTTTAGCACTGTTTATCACAGGATTTGAGGTCTTACCTTGAACATGCATTACTTTACACATTGTAAATATTATGACTACATTGTGTTCATGACCCTGTTGTGTAACAAGAGTCAAGACCTCCTTTTATTGAATTAGTCATTATTCTAGAAGCTGATACAATTCAGGATTCACTTTTCAAAATAAGATCCTGTAGGATTTATCTAAGTGTTTACTGACCTCTTTTTTTTTTTTTTTTTTGTAAAATTCTAGTTGAAAGTAGCAACGTGGATTTCACAGTCAAATGGAGATCCACATTCTCACTTTTGTACAGGCACAGTAGGTGCTTTTTCTACAGCTGGTCACCTTCTCTCTTCACTCTTTTAAAAATGTGTAGCAGTCCAGTCGTGACCCCTGTGTCGACTCCAGTGGACCCTCGGTTGGGCGATGCAGCTGTCCATTTCCAGCGCACCCTTGTGAAGAATCTGGCTTTCCGGCACGCCCAGTCCAGCAGCGCTCCCTCCACTCCGGATCTGCACGTCCGCCGGCAGCACTCTCTCAGGTCAGACATCTCAGTTGCCATTTACAGGCACTACCGCCGTGCTAGCGCACTGCTTTTGTTCCAAGTGGTTGGTTGTGTATTTAAAACAAATAAAAAAGGTGACATAGGCCAACAACCTCTCTAAGAGAATGCAGGCTGATTTGATTTTTAATTTATAATGGTCAGTTGAATAGCTTATAAATTTAGTTGCATGTTAATAGTTTAAAGTGTATGCGTGGTCGACGACTTATTTAATGTTTTTGTCATTTGCAGATATAATGGTGTGTGTTTAAATAAAAGTAGTATAGTATATGACAGTATATAACAGTGAAGTGAAAGTCTGCTGATAGGATATAATGTTACTTGATGTATGAAATATAAAAATGATTACTTGCTATTGGTGGTTGTATATTAACAACCTGAAGGGGATTATCCCAGGAAATAGTTAGTTAATGTTGTAATTAACATTTTTTTTGTTTAGTGGTGTCGGCATGGTGGATATTACTGTTATCTTTGTAAAAATGAATTGAACTGAATTAAAGCTTGAATTAAATCTTTGAACTGAATTGAGCTTGAATTAAATCTTTGATTTGTTGTCATCCTTGCAGAATTCCCAATTGTGCAGTTTACCACGAACCCGATCTCGGCCGAGAACGTGCTCTGCTGTTACACAAACGGCTGAATGATTTTGCCGCACCCATATCAGAATATGTTCCCCAACGGCCAAACCTTGCCAACATGCTGTACCAGTCTGGGTCTGAAGACAGTGGCTCCGAATATTCCGTGTCATCCTTCTCCAGCTTGCCCTGCCAAGAACGTTTGGAGGAGGAGCCCAAGTTGAGCCAGCTCCAGCATGTGCAGCACTATGGCAGTGCCCATAATGGGCCACTGGCCTTCACTGGCCCCAACTTTTACAAGGTGCCGCGTTACGAGTCCACTCCCTACTATTACAGAGCCTTCACAGAAGAGGAGATGGCTTATCCAATCGAGATGGACATGGGACAACTGCACCGGGGGCCACCACCCCCTCCGGGACCACCTAGCCGGTACGAGTACTGGTATGATGGGGACCCCCGACAGTGGTTGATGAGGCCCCACGCCCCCCACACCAGGGTGGCCAGGGCACCCTCACTCAGGGAGTACCCTGTTCACCACTCCAGCAGGGGACTGTCCCGAGAACTGGTGTCAGACGAGCTTCGGTCCTGGCACCAGCGGAACCAGTACCGTAGCCCGCGACCTCGGTCACTGGATCGGCAAGGTGCGGTCCGCGTGAGAACCCCACCAAGCCAACAGTCACCTCTCTCCCAGAGCCAGCGACTCCCCAAACAGGTAAATAGGCCTCACTGTGCATTTTAAGCAAGAAATTGTTATGCGGTGAAAGTTTTTTTTTTTTTTTTTTTTTTTCCTTTCCTTTTCAAGCCAAGTTTGAAAAACATTAGACTGGTTTACAAAGGGTGAACAGTGATGATGTTTTGATGCAGAACAAAAGTAAGGTGGGGCTAAGACACACCCAGGGAGTACAAACGAACATGCTGTTACAGTGTGTCATTCAAGTGCTCCGTCTGACAGTAGGGCTGGACCCTTTCCATCAACCCTACACAGACACTTCTATAATGGTGTTCTTACTGGGTGGAGAACAGAGAGCTGTTCAGCATGTTGCAGGTTGACATAGTAAGGTATACACAACATTAATGCTCGAATATGATGTTCGATGCTGTGGCGGTATGATACGATGGTCACACGTTACACAAAGCACTTTTATGTCCCGGGAGGTCTCTACTCCCTGACGATTTGCTGGCTCTATGAAGTAGCTGTGTGCAGTTTCCTTCTAATAGGACCTTCTTTTCTAGCTGTCTGCCTGACTTGTCAACCTTCAGCTGTGGTTATTTGAATGGGATCACATCAAACTCTCATGATCAAGATGCTCTGATGACAAAGCTGACACCCTGTTTCATACCATAGCTCAGACTGTGGTCAAGGCTACAGGTCTCAGCATAGCTTAGATATGACACAAACCAGCAACCTTCAGGTTACAACACTTTGTGCTGATCCATTATCCTGTGAATCACAAGCTGATCACGGATCAAAAGATTGTATCACAGAAGACTGTCGAATAAGTTACTCATGCAGATGTGGTTTGAGGTGGTCAAGGGAACATTTTTAACATCCTGGATGATTTGGTAACCACACACCAACAAATGTCTTTAGATGTTATGTAATTTTCCTGACTATGAATAACTGCTTATCCCAAAGCAGGAACATAATGGTCCTGAGCCTATCCCATAAGCATAGGTTGCTTGGCTAGGAAGAATACACCCTGGATGAGAAGTCAGTCTATCACAGGGCAGCCATACATTCACTGTTACTCATAGTCACCACTGGCAATTTAGTCACCAGTCGGCCTTCTTTGGACTGTGGGAGGAAACTGGAGCACCCAGTAGAAGTCCATGTGATCACACGGAGAACATGCAAGCCCAACACACAATGAGCTGAGGTCAAATCTACATTTGATGACACAGCCCAGGCACCGTGTTTCCACCGTGTTTCATGCCGTGCCAAAGTGCTGGCCTCTTAGCGGTCAGTTTCCACTACATATCCCAGCTGTTCCGCAACTCGGTGACCAGATTCAGCTTTTTTCGGCGTGAATAAAGAGTTCATCAGCGGAATCGGGAGAAGACTGCATACGGAGAGCTGCAGTCCCCATTTACTCTGATTACAAGTTGAGCGCTGGCTTTCCAGGCCACCAGGTGGAATGTTTTGTACTGAACCTTAACCACTTGTGAAGTACAGTATTAGTAAACAGATGTAGATCTATATTTTATTACAAACTACCATGTGATTTTTGTTGTAATCTTTAGTTAAGCAGTGTTTCATTTTATTCCACTGTAGCCTTTCAAATGAAGGTGTCTTTTGTCCTTATCATAAGACTGAACTTATGAAAGTATACAGTGAGGTATAACTAGACCTGTGAATGAGGGTTCTGCAGGTATGGGTGCTGAATTCAGGTGTTTTCGTTTGTCACTGTTCTTCCTCCTGTTACTGCCAGTGGGGGATGGATGCATCTGGTGGTTTGATGAGGAGAGCGACAGTGTTCTTGTGCAGTGTAGTAGGGTGGTCTCTTCCTAAGCAGCAGCAATGTGTATTATGAGCAAGAAGTTGCTCAGTGATGTTGTTCATCCTGGACAAATCCTGTCAGAGCACAAAAAAATGGGAAACGAAAAGGAGGCCCAAGGGGGAGAAAATAGTCAGGCCTGGGGCACGGTCACCTTCCGTAACTGACAGTGGCGCTGGTCGTGGTACAACGTGAATTTCATTCTTTCCCCATCTTTCTCATTGCTGCTTGTCCAAAATACCTCCGGAAGTAGAAAGACAGGGAAATGAGTTGACAGGGGACTTTTTTGACAGGGACCCGCCATGAACATTACAGAAATGGACCCGGTGAGTCACACAAAGGCTTTGCAGCATGGAACTTAAGAGAGCAGAAATTTTCTCGCCCTGGGTTTGTCTTGCATGATTTGAGCTACAAAGCGTTCAAAGAATAAAAGGTACTTTGTACTTTTCTGAGGCCCGCACACCTTTGGATAGACAGTAATGCGACGGTATAAGCCGACTGTGCAATTTCCTTACACATGAATACAGTGTATGTATCTGTGTGTTGAATCTACTGTTATGCTGTGACTGAGAAACTGCAGTACTGCAAAGGCTCACTAGGGGCAGTATTCCCTGCAGCGGAGTTTGTTTTGGGGCTGTTTATACAGCAGCAGAAGGGATGGTTAAAAACTCCACATTCAACACTCCTGTCTGCTCTGCTGTTTTTTTTGTTTTTTTTTTTGTCTTCACTGTTGTTTGTATTTGTCATTCTGTGACTGTAGCCACCTACTGGATAGAAGACTTTGATCTTTGCAGAAGACATTAGTTGCAGGTTGAGTGATTTGCTGATGTCTCTTCCACAGGTATCCCAGAGAAGAGTCTTCCAAAGAGCTTCAGATGGGACACTGGTCCAGTGGTTTGAGGAGGAGGATTCTGAAGTTATTAGCCAAGTATAGACAAAGGGGCCTTTCTTCTGGAATGCACTGTACAATTCCCTGGACTTCATCTGTGTATTTAATGCTGCTGCTGGTGCTGGACTCGTGTTCATACTATGTTCAAATACTACAAAAGGCATTTCAGCCATGAAAGACAAACTACAGCGTGTGTGTGTGTGTGTGTGTGTGTGTGTGTGTGTGTACACACATTACTATATATAAAAACTACATTTATATAGTGCTTCCCGTTCTTGAAAAGGTAACGCATTTGACAACCTTTGCAAACTTTCGTACCTCAAAGATAGAATTAGTATAAATGGTGAAAGTTTTACTGCTTTCCTGAGCACCAAAAGTGATAATTTTTTATGCTAAAATATCTCTAAATACTATTAAAATGTACACAGTTACTTCAGTCATTAGTGATAACACAATAACAGGGACGTTTCCGATTATCATTTATTTTACAATCCTATATATCTGTGTACCTGCCCTCAAGTTATTTGCAATTATTAGATACGTTACAGTTAAAGCGCAATTTTCCTCTTGATGCTCCGGTTTCAGCTGGTCTGGTGCCTAAATCGCTACTAGTGTGTGAGCATGTCGCTCACCTGCCAGCACTGCATACAGGCAAAACCTTGTCTAAGCCTATGCAACACTTAAGAAAAAAAATTTAAATGCTGGACTAAACATGTTTATAAAAATGTTACTTATAACTTCAGGTGGTGTGTGTGTGTGTGTGTGTGTGTGTGTGTGTGTGTGTGCGCGCGCGCGCGCGTGTGCGTGTGTTATATTGCTCTGCAACATAGGTGCACAAATGACTGCAAGGACTTCAGCTCAGTGTATCTTAACAGTATAAGTCACCTTGGAAAAACCTTCTGATAAATGAATTAAAGTAAATGTTAGTATTTCTCGCTGCCCAACTGCCACAACCCACCGATGAGAGCATGACTCTCTATGTAAAATATATACTACTACTTCCGAAGAAGTAAGGAACCACTATTAAAGGCTATGTGCCTGTAAATGTACTGTGAAAGAAACAGCTAATGCAGATGCTTATTTAAAGTTTGATTGTTGTATTTTTTGTAAAGTTTAAAAATGCCACTAAATTTGTATTTCTACTTCTTGTGTCAGTTATGTCCCTGAAAAACACAAGTCCCTCTAGCTGGACTCTTCTGAAAACCAGACCCATCCACTACTGTATGTAAACAGGCAAAGGGTTATCTGAAATAACACTCAAAACATGTACACATTTAACTTCTTTTCACTGCATGGATTAATGGCTCAGATTGAGAAAGAAATCAGATTTTGAAAAGTAATCACGTACAGTAGCCCCTATTACTGAACCTACGATGTAAGTAGAGCTCCAGCACACAAAACCACGGGCACCCGATCTTTTTACTTCACCACGATGGTTTAAGTTACTGATTAGTTTTCTGGTTAGCACTGTTGACCTGTTTCTGCGCAGTAGAGTTCTTACTCTGAGCAGTGATGAGCTGAACTAGCACAGGGTCCCATGAAACAAGTGTGATGTAACAATGTAGTGTAATTTTCATCTGATATTGTTTAGTCCCCAAACCCCAATGTGCTTTAGAGAACTTTGTCCACTTGGTTTTTCACGGTGAGGGTTTAAGGTACTTGTTCACAGAGATGCTCCAAATCAGGCCGGATTGTTTACCACCTGACGATTACGTTAGCTCACCAGGCAAACCAAAGAAATGAAAGAACAATACTGGTCACTTTCTTATTCTCCCAAGCTCTGTGCATTTACTACTACAACCAACAGAACATCTAGCCATCTGAGCCAATTAAATTAAATGTCCAGAAATAGAAAATCAGGACTAGGGCAAGTAAACATTGTTGCACAGTTAAGTAAGTCAATGCTATGGCAATTTCCATTATCGGTTAAGATGGTATAATGGCTAATATCATATGTGGAGCAGTATTTTTCCTAAAGATTATATGAGAAAGTGTTGTTGACGTTGGCTAATGATGACTATATATACATTCATCCACCTTATAACAGTGAAAAAAACGTTATAATAGTTTTTTATAGTAGTATAGTAGCATTTTCCATATAACAAGCTTATCCATTACAACAGCATTTTTGCCCTCTAAAGCGCAGGGCCAGCTGTGCAATGTGAGTGACACAAACCTGTACTTAAGACCAACATACAAAGTATAACATGGAGTACAAAACCCAGACTCTGATGGGGGGGGGGGGGGGGGCAAAA